>ONZH01012173.1:0-31530 GCA_900303285.1 Rhinella marina | reverse complement strand
GGGTCAGTATTGGGCCCTATTCTCTTCAATATATTTATTAATGATCTTGTAGAAGGCTTGCACAGTAAAATATCAATTTTTGCAGATGACACTAAACTGTGTAAAGTAATTAACACAGAAGAGGACAGTACACTGCTACAGATGGATCTGGATAGACTGAAGGCTGGGCAGAGAAGTGGCAGATGAGGTTTAACACTGACAAATGTAAGGTTATGCATATGGGAAGGAATAATGCAAGTCATCAGTACATACAAAATGGTAAAATATTAGGTAACTCTGACATGGAAAAGGACCTAGGAATTTTAGTGAACAGCAAACTAAGCTGCAGAAACCAGTGTCAGACAGCTGCTGCCAAGGCCAATAAGATAATGGGCTGCATCAAAAGAGGCATAGATGCCCGTGATGAGAACATAGTCCTGCCACTTTACAAATCACTAGTCAGACCACACATGGAGTACTGTGTACAGTTCTGGGCTCCTGTGAACAAGGCAGACATAGCAGAGCTGGAGAGGGTTCAGAGGAGGGCAACTAAAGTAATAACTGGAATGGGTGGACTACAGTACCCAGAAAGATTATCAAAATTAGGCTTATTCACTTTAGAAAAAAGACGACTGAGGGGAGATGTAATAACTATGTATAAATATATCAGAGGTCAGTACAGAGATCTCTCCCATCATCTATTTATCCCCAGGACTGTGACTGTGACGAGGGGACATCCTCTGCGTCTGGAGGAAAGAAGGTTTTTACACAAACATAGAAGAGGATTCTTTACGGTAAGAGCAGTGAGACTATGGAACTCTCTGCTTGAGGCGGTGGTGACGGTAAGTTCACTAAAAGAGTTCAAGAGGGGCCTGGATGCATTTCTAGAGGGTAATAATATTACAGGTTATAGTTACTAGAGAGGGGTCGTAGCTCCAGGGAGTTATTCTGATTGCCTGATTGGAGTCGGGAAGGAATTTTTTTCCCTAAAGTGGGGAAAATTGGCTTCTACCTCAAAGGGTTTTTTTTGCCTTCCTCTGGATCAACTTTAGGAAAACAGGCTGAACTGGATGGACAGATGTCTTTTTTCGGCCTTCTAAACTATGTTACTATGTTACTAAATGGATACAGTTTAATATTGGCACCATAGATGAACAGTTGTATGACCTTATATTACATGGTTTACAGATACATTACTGTTACAAAGTGGATATAGATCTGTGTGGCTTGAAAAGATTTGTCTTGGGGCGTTATCTAAGTGGCCCCAGGTCTTCACCCTTTAACTCCTATACGTAGATCTAAACTTTGCTGCAGGGGAACCACTAGGCCACTACCTCTTGGAGTAGGCTACTCCCACAGGGGAAGGTGGCTTAAGCAGCCTGCATAGAGGAACAGAGCTAGTCCAGTGGCCAGGAACGAGGGGAGAGAGGAAGGTCCAAGCCTTCAGAACCCAGTGGCGCCGTGACTATAACAATTACTTTGGAGATTTCTTTTTTTTTTTAAAGAATTACTCCCATCTCAGACATTTTGGGCATATCACTAGGATATGCCCCCAATGTCTGATAGGTGCAGGTCCTAGAGAATCTGCACCTACATATGCTTAGAATGGAGACCACAAATTCCCAGTGGGTGCACAGCACATGCACGACTGTACTCCATTCATTTGTGAAAATAGCCGAGCACTGGCTCGGCCATTTCCATCAGCCCCATACAAGTAAATGGAGCCATGGCCTCCCCTTCATTTCAATGAGAATTCCAAAAATAGCCGAGCATGCCACTCAGCTATTTTCGGTGTTCCCATAGAAATGAACGGAAGATGGCCATACTTGCGTGGTGCACCCTCCGGGACTTTGCAGGCTCCACTCTAAGTATAAGTGGCATGCTTGGCTATTTTCAGAAGTCTCTTTAAAATGGGAGGCGCACCAGGGAATCGTGGCCTCCTGCTCCATTCATTGCTACAGGGCTGACGGAAATAGCAGAGCTATTGTTTGGCTATTTTCAGCACTGTCATAGGAGTGAATGGAGGTTGGCCAGTGGCCACGAATGCGCGGTGTGCCCTCCAGGACATTGCGGGCTCCTTTCTGAGCATAGCCGCCTGCGAGATGGGACCTACACCTATCAGACATTGGGGGGCATATCCTAGCAATATGCCCCCAATGCCTGAGATGGGAATAACCCTTTAAATATTGAATCTGTTTAGCTAGATGAGTGACAGTGGATTATTTGAACAAATTATTTGCAAATCATCAAAAGATTCACATCTGATGAAAAGGTGAAGGCAGCAGGGCATTCAGAATGGGGATCCCAAGTCCCCAGAACAAATGGAGCATCATCCATCCATTCTCAATTGGACTGCCAGAGATATTGAAGCGCTACACCTGTCTAACTACAGCACTCCTACCACTGCAGCAGCAGTGACTGGATCCACATTTGCTGCATCCTACTTTCCATCTGGTGCAGGCAACGGAATCTGTTTTAAAAAGGCTTAGATACATTCCTGCAACTAGATAATGTTAAAGAGTAACTGTCATATTTTTTTATTTACTAGTTTAATAGAGCTAGACATGTATACCCAAGTTAGTCTGTCAATTATTGTCAAAAGATCTGTAATTACCTTATAATAGCAGCTTGTATTAATGTCACCTGTCCCTTTCCACTGGTCCCTTAAAAGACAGTTGCTATGGCTTTTCTGTCTTCCCTTTAGTATAAACAGAAGACAGAGGGGCGGTCCCTCACACTGCATGCCTGCATTAGGCTTCAGAGTGAGGAGGTGTTTCTCTCAGCAATCAAATCTGATTGGCCGGCAGGAAGCTGCTTCCTACAGCAAGTGTGTATGGGAAGTGAGAGAAGGCAGTTTTGGCCTCAAAGAACTGGCAGAGGAGCCATCTTGAGAAGAACCTCATATTGTAGGGTTCAAACCAGCTATAACTAAGGGAAATTCAAGGAAAAAGTGGTATGTGAAGAAACTAAAAATTGCTTTATGAATAATGCTCTACCAACAGTAACATATACTAAAATTTATTTTTTAATGAAAACTTGACGGTTACACTTTAAAGGGGTTTTCCCAGACTTTCCAACTCATAACCTATACTTAGGATAGGTCATCAGTATCTTTTCATTGGGAGTCTGACTCCCAGGATCAGCTGTTTGAGATGGCACCAGCTCTTGCAGTAGCGCCACGGCCTTCTCTCAGCTTTCTAGGCTAGTGACGACAAGTTAATTGATCACGTGACCTAGGCGCACCTCAACTCCTGTGAAAGAAGCTGAGCGCTAAAACCAAGCACAGCCACTATGCATTGTATGGTGCAGTGCTTGGTGAGTTGAGACAAGACCATAACACTCACAGGAGCTCGGCTGCCTTCTCAAACAGCTGATCGGCAGGGGTCCTGGTTTTCCAGACCCTACTGATCAGATACTGGTAACCTATCCGGAGGACAGGTCATCAGTTGTAAAGAGTTGGAAAATCCTTTTAATCCAACTGCAAATATTTAGAATTTTGGTTTCTCACTCCCCTTCCCTTACTTTGCATCCCCACCCATCCCTTGATTGAGCTTGATGGACGTATATGTTTTTTCTACTGTTATATTTAAATAAGCGATCTAAACTGTAATAATTTGTAATCCACAATGGATAAGTGACGATCGGCATCACTAGATCTCAAACTTATTCACCTTAATTCTTTGATTAAATGGTTTAGTATTATAATTTATGGGTTGAGTAATAATTACAAAAAAACATGAACAAAGCCATATGGAGCCAAACTTACTTTCCTCTTGCGCTTGTGCCTTGTAGTTTGTGCTATTCCTATTCAGCATTTTTCCATGTTTAGTTAAAAAAGTTTACAGCATGTGTCCATAGTCTATGAAAGCTGCAACCTTTTTAGCTAAATACGGAATAAAGCTGTTTGTTTTTATGGAGTTGAGGGGCTGGATTTCCACTTTTTCGATTTAAGCCTCCCGAAAAGCTTGGCCAACGATCCCAAGACCCCAGTCTACTGAGGCGTGTTCATATGATTTTTCTTTGAGGCTAAGGGTACAGTAAATACAATTTAAGCTTCGACTTACTGTTTAACATGATTAACCAAAGGGATATGGCTTTAAGGGACAACCCTAAGTATATATACTAAGAAAACACAAGGGTAGTTCAAAGTAGTATATTCATATGGTGGAATGAAGGGCGTGTACATTATACAAACACAATGTGAGAGAAGTTCAATTCTGGGCCCTTTAAAGAGACATTCCATTCAAGATCGTAAATTAACTTCTATAGATTTCTATCACATTGATTGAAAAGGCTTAGCACAGCATACTGTATCTCCTGGTGTATGCACCAGCATTTTCAGCAATGTTGGGAAACTGGTATTCAGAAGCAATAGACGAACTGATCACACCTACCAAGACAGAATGCAGAGAGTCGATGTATGGATGTTTTATAGCCTGTGTGATCAAGAACTTCAGCCTTGACCATAGGAACATAGCTGCAGAAGTTGCAGAGGGAACCATTGCAAGCAAACTATGATACCCAAAGGAGCCTCTGTTATAAAAGACACCAGCATGGTGGTAGATGGTGATTACAGATTTTCAAATTATGTCCATAGACAGGCATTGGGGATTGGATGGGTAACTTCTCTCAATCACAGCAGGATAACATGGCGTTCACTCCTGAGCAGGGTCAGACAGGGAAATTAAAGTGGTCCTGGAATATGATATAAAAGTGGCCCTATGTTGTAAGCAGGTCCAAATTGTCAGAAGGAGGGGCAATACATGTAGGCAGGGTCAGCAGTATCATATATCAAAATACTGTCCCAAATGCTGTCCCCATCATAACCATATACCCCAGTTCAGCACAGTATACTGCCCCAAAAGCTGTGGTGGCCATCAATAGTTGCCCTTTTCTGTTCTCCTACTCTACTACTCTAAAGATATAAAGCAGGGGGCTTAGGAGGTGAGATGTGGGCCACGGCAGTGACCTGCTCCTATCACCAGAGGGCATGTGCAGTCTTTGGCTGGTTACATGAGTACCTGATTCTCACCTGAGTTCATTTTTGATGAGAGCTCATTATGTACACGACCAGTGGCAGAGAGGAAGGGTTGAGAGGCTCCCTGGACATCAGCCCACTGGGAAATTTTGCTGTAAGGTCTACGGCCAATCTGCACCTGCTCCTGAGTCTGAAACCATGCCTTGGATCCAGCGGTCACAGTGTTCCTCCTGTTCCTTCCCCTTCCGGCCCCAGAGAAGCCTTTCAGTGGCATCCAGTCCGTCTTTGCACCCATCCTAGTGGGGCACCTTCCCTTTTCTAAGATAAGGTAACAGAACCCCAGCACACATTGCAGAAGACAGATGAATCTCCTTGATGACTTGTGTGGGAGCAGTCAGCATTTGGACTGCCCTGAGGAGGAGGTATAGGGGGAGGCCGAGGACCACATGCATAGATGTTTTGGTGGTGGTAGCAACAGTGGCAGTCAAGGAAAATAGAGAGAAGGGAATTGGAGGGGGGGGGGGCGGCAAGGAGCTCACCATGGCATACGTATCAAAGTCTGCTAAAAGTCTTCTTTGTGGCATCCAGCCTACATCCCCAAACAATAGAATGTCCTTGTCATCATCATCAGCTTCTTCTTCTCCTGCTCGGACTCCTCCTTGTCCACTGCTCCATCGTGAGACATCCATAATGGAATGTGTGGCCATGAAAAAACTATTCTGGACCAGCAGTTAGCTTGTCTACAAGCTGAACCCCCAAGTTGCTGGCAGTCCAATTACTTTCATTACTTCCATTTAGTTGTGGTTATGGTGGTTCAGTTCTGCACCTTCAACAAAATTTCACTCTGCTGTATGATACTTCTACTCCCTTAATGTCCATTTTTTTCAAAACAATTGTATAAAATTGCAATTCTCACTGTGTGGCAAGGTATAAGACCAGCTGTTATTGGCAAGGACACTTTATGGCCCATTGGGTCAATGTTTTTGCAGGCGCCTGGTGATCTCATCACTGATGACCTGCCTGATCACATGGTGGGTCAGAACGCTCGTCGCAGGTCCTTTGGCAGGTTTTCTTCAATCAAGATGGAAGCGACGACCTCTCCACGATCAAATGGATTAGGTGAGTATAATTTTAAAAAAAAAAACCCTGATTAACCCCTGAGCAGCTGAATGTGAGTCAATCAGTGTTGAACGTGGCATCTGAGGGGTTAAAGTACCCGCCCGCTCCATGCAATGGAAAGTGATTTGTGGCAAAGTAATTCATATCAAATCGAAATTCTTGTCAAAAGTCGACAAAGCTGCTGAAATAAATTTTTCAAAACTTCTCTAGTTATTGCCACACAAAGTGACGTGTCAGATTTGCTCTATCAGGAAGGTGAAAAATGACTGTGTCAGGAATGGGATGGCTTGTTCCTATACAAGTGTAATAATTCTGGAGAATCTATTTTTTATGACTGCATATTCCTGTTAGAAATTACTAAAGAAACCCACAGGGGAGAGCTGCTGAGGAGGATGGGAGTGATTGTTGTGGCATAGATAGTGGTATTAGTGGTTCACGGTGGTGTTTGTAAGTGTGGCTCTCCCGAAGGCCATACATTGGTCGTAGAGGCACAACCCTTCTTCCCCTTGGCGTATTTCCTGGTGTTTGGGGTTCCACCCTGGTTTTAGTTGCTTAGTTGGGGTACCCTTCATGTTGTGAGGTATGAAGGAACAAGACATGTTTCCCTTGTGGTGTAGGCAGTGCAGTGATGGTACAAGACAATAATCAGGTCAATTAATGAGGTAGTTTAGACAGTTCATCAACAAAGACACTTGTAAAGTTTAGTCCATAAATCTCCAAGATAAACAACCAGTACGTCTAAGGCTGAATTTGGGATAGTCGGCAGTAACATTGGCTGACCCAGAATCTCTCTATCAGATCCAAACCACTTTCCAAATTGACCAGATGTGTGCACAATCTCACAAAATGTACTACAGCAGTATGTAGACCCTCCAATGGGTAGCTAATCCCTGGTAAAATTGTGGTGGGTACCCGCTAGCAGCGGCTGCACTTGCCATCTGTACTTTGCAACAGTACTTCACTTTGATCCTCGACAGTCTGTACATTATTTTGGCTACTTTCACACCTGCTCTTTTCCTTTCTGCTTTTGAGATCAGTCATAGGATCTCCATACCGGAGGAAAATACTTCAGTTTTGTCCCCATTCATTGTCAATTGGAACAAAACTGAACTGAAGGGGATGCATCAGAATGCATTCTGTTCTGTTTCATTGCGTTCCCATGCCATACACAAAAGCTTAGGAAGCAGCATTTTTTAGTGCGTCCTGGGATGCGGAGCAGGACGGATCCAATTTCCCTGACAAAGAAAACTGATCCGTCTCTAAAACCATCGTAAGTCAATGGGTGACGGATCTGTCATGGCTATTTTAGAGATAATACAATCAGATCCATTCATAACGGTTGTACAGTGATCCCTCAAGATACAATGGCCTCAGGATACAATATTTCCAGTATACAATGGTCTTTTCTGACCCATCATAAGCTGAAACCAGACTCAACATACAATGTCTCAGACTCACATCCAACCAATCAAGGCCACTTCTCTGGTAAAATATCTGGATTAGTTGCTACAAAAAGTAATTCCATGGCACTTCCAGAGTGTGGTCAAAAGCAGTGTAGTTTATTCACCAGAATGCGATGTTTCAGTCCACTTGCTGGGACTTTTTTCAAGCAGTGACTGTTATATGTGAGGACTGACCGTTATATGTGAGGACTTGTCTCAGGGCTCGTTCACATCACTGTTCAGCCTTTCCTAAATGGAGCAGGAGAACGGAAAGGTCGGATTCGGCACATAACTGAGACGAACGGAGCCTAAGGACCCCATAGACTATAATGGGGTCCGTTAGGTTTCCGCTCAGAAGATGATTTTTGAAGCGGATACAAAAGTCGTGCATGCACAACTTTTTTCTCAGTTCCAAAATCATCTGGTTATGTGCTGAATCCATCCTTTGCGTTCTCCTGCTCCTAAACGGAGCAGGAGAACGGAAAGGCTGAACGATGATGTGAATGAGCCCTTATCTGTCTTAGTTATCTGCTTATTTTTCTTAAATATTCATTTTCTCTTATCTTGGATGACATTTTGGGGCTTTGGAACAGATTACTCAACTTAAAAAGGTTTCAACATACAATGGTCGTCCTGGAACCAATTAATATAGTAACTTGAGGGAGCACTGTATTATCATGACAGATACAGCAAAAACGCAGATGTGAAAGTAGCCTGCCTCTCTCTCTCTCTCTCTCTCTCTCAGAGGATGGTATCTTGTATTGTCTATGTTTCTGGCAATTTGAAGGCTCAGGAATGAAGGTTTCCAAGACTAGGCCGCACTTGTGGCAGATGCTTACTTCATCTTAGTCTGTCTAGACTAGATATACTGTACTGCCCACAGGTCAGCAGTTAGCTGTAGACTGACTACACCGCTCTATGTACACATGACTCTGAAGGGGGCAGGGCCAGCCTCCTCCTTGAGAAGGGCACAATAACTAAACCGTGTTTCCTTTTGAGCCCTTGGATTAAAAATATTGGAGAACGTTTATCAAGGATAAATCGCGGGGAGTGAGGAGGGAGGGGGAAGCTTGCAGGATAACAAGCTAAACCAGATCGACTTACAAACTATTTATTATGTTACTATGAGAGACCTGTGCCTCTGCACAGGGACAATTAAATCCGGCATGGAAAACACTGGTCTTGATAAATGTCCACCATAACTGATATAATGTGAATTCACCCGTTGCAGTCACCCTCTGGGGCACTGCATTACCACTTTGGGCTGTGCCTCTTCACAGACTGACAATGGCAGCACTGATTGGATAGCTTCCCCTACTGGTATCATCCAGCCGGACCTTCATTGCAAACTGCTAGAAATTCATTCATAACTTTTAGCAGGAACAGTAAAGGAATTGTATCACATAAAGTCATTAAAACAGAAGCTCCAGAATTGTTATTGCAAAGGGAATGTAAGTACATGTAGTTCCCAAAAGTCTGGCAGACATGACAGGAGAGGATTCAGGTCCTCATTCAAGATCTGCAACATATAAGAGTAGAATCGGCCGAGCCTGCCGAATTCATCAGCTGACTATCATATGTACCATATATGGAGAATGCTGACTCTTCCTTGACGGATTTGCAGTGGGCGGGTTTGGGGTGGCCTCAACGCTATGGTGGGGCTTCTGGACACCTATGAGGTGTCAATATGCGTTGCTGCTCTCCGGAAAGGATGGTATGGCGTGGTGCACCCCAGTAAGCCTCAATAAGTGCAGAGATTCAGGATCTGCAGTAAACCAGGGTGCTTCTTAACTGGAAGAAGTTACGCGTAAAACAATACAGGCAAGGCACTGGGCTGAATTCTCCAGTCTCCTCCAAGGCAGAAGAATGGTTCATGCTGAGGAAAGACCTGAGCAAACTGTCCCTCTCTCTCTCTTAGAAGGCTGGTACCTTGGAAAAAGGCTGGTGGCACAGGATCTATGGCTCAGTAGTCCAGCTGGCTCTTTTGGTGACAGGACTGGTGATCCAAGGTCTTCTAGTTGCTCATGCAGTCTGCCGGAGTGTGTCCTACTAAGCACTGATCCCTAACTGCAGACAACTAGAGGTTCTGACTGCTCTAATTATATAGAGTTTCCAACTGAACTGGAACTTTATAGTGGGAGAAGTGGAAAAACAAAACCCAAACCCAAACTAGACATAGCAGAGCTGGAGAGGGTTCAGAGGAGAGCAACTAAAGTCATAACTGGAATGGGTGGACTACAGTACCCAGAAAGATTATCAAAATTAGGGTTATTCACTTTAGAAAAAAGACGACTGAGGGGAGATCTAATAACTATGTATAAATATATCAGGGATCAGTACAGAGATCTCTCCCATCATCTATTTATCCCCAGGACTGTGACTGTGACGAGGGGACATCCTCTGCGTCTGGAGGAAAGAAGGTTTGTACACAAACATAGAAGAGGATTCTTTACGGTAAGAGCAGTGAGACTATGGAACTCTCTGCCTGAGGAGGTGGTGATGGTAAGTTCACTAAAAGAGTTCAAGAAGGGACTGGATGTATTTCTGGAGGGTAAGAATATTACAGGTTATAGTTACTAGAGAGGGGTCGTTGATCCAGGGAGTTATTCTGATGTCTGATTGGAGTCGGGAAGGAATTTTTTCCCCTAAAGTGGGTAAAATTGTCTTCTACCTCACAGGGGTTTTTGCCTTCCTCTGGATAAACTTGTAGGAAAACAGGCTGAACTGGATGGACAGGTGTCTTTTTTCGGCCTTATAAACTATGTTACTATGTTAAACAGATACAATGTTACAATGTTTGTCTGTCATAGACTTGCATTAGAACTTCAATAATGGTCATTGGGAATGAATAAGCAATTTTTCCAGACAAAAACATGTCTTCAGACATAACATAGCTAAACTAGACATCCAAAAGGTCAGTCTGTCTGATGTTGCTGGTAAACAAGTCTGACTTTTTCTCTCCAAAATATATTCTTCTTTAACCGTTATGGTAACTGTGGAAAATTATTAGCTTCTCATTATTAGCTATAAAGTCCCAAAAGTCTCTCAGTAGCCATGAATCCTTACGACAGGGCAATGCAAATACAGTGCAAATGAACGTGATATATATCACAACAAACATATAAAATGCAGTTACACAGTATTAAACAGTATAACTCAGTGCATATCCAGATTTTGAAGTACCGCTGCTTCAGGGCACTACAGATAATGTCAGAGGAAAAGAAGGATCGGGCATGTTGTATTTCCGACTTGTGAATGGTCAGGGTCTCAGTGGTAAGACTCTTACCAATGTAATATAACCCCCTTTGTTGTGGATAGAGGATGACTTTCTCTAAACGGAATACTCCTTTAAGCCCCGTTTGTTGTCATTTGACCCCCAAAAAAGTGCCTAAAATACTTTTATAAAAAATAAATTAAATAAATGTAGTGCAAAGTGCATTCATCATTTTTGTGTGGCAAATTGCGCCAAGTCTCTTCTCCGCCATTAACGACAAGGAATAATTTGTAATAATATATAACTCCTTAAGTAAATATACACTTCTGCCTTCAGTGAACCAGGCGATAAGACGCTCAGATCGGGTTCTGCTTCATTATCCTGAAACAATGAACCACAACCAAATAAAATGTAACATCCGGTCATTTACCTGGAAATCCTGTCTTTTCATAACCAATCTACTGAACACATGGCAGCCGTCCAGTATAACAATGTCCTTGCCATGCATACACTACTTCATTACAGGGGTGAGAGAGGGGTTTATGATAAGTACTATAATATAGACATTGATGTGAGTGGTACTATTGTATAGACAGTGATATGGCCAAAATCATGGCAATACCTGAATAAATGGAAATCACTGGTTGGAAGACCATCTTGGGAGTGGCATGTTGCTAAGGTGAAAGGAGCAAATCTGTGAGAGGCGGTGTCTAACATGGCGGCCATTTTGAAAGCCGCAATCTTGGATCCAAGTTGATATTTTCAAATGGGAAGGGGTGCATGTGACATATGTATCTGATAGTTATCCGAATTTGACGAGGAATCCAAAACTGTGCTTAAATTCATACATCTATTCCTTCCAAAGTCATTAAGAACTTTCTCGTTGTTACAGACACAGATACAAGATTAACACACGAGGAGCGAACAGAGATTATGCTGATATCTGTGGAGCTCAGTACCTGAGTCATTGCAGCAGATTTCAATACTAGGTCCACCATGTCGCAGTTGGCAAATCACTTGCCGAATTTTGCCAAACAGGTTTGTTGTTGGACCTGCCAAACAATGGACGTAACAAAACTGCCACAGACGAAGTAGCAACAGTGTTCGTCCTTCATGAAGAGCCCACATCGTAGCACCTGGTATCTGTCACAGGAAAGCGGGGTAATTTGACCCACCATCAGGTGGATACTGGCTATGCACAAATGGCACCCGTACAAGATCCAATTGCTGCATCATCTCAAAGATCCCAATCACTGTGTTAAATTTTTGAAATGGGTGTCACAGTAATTGCAATGGGAACCACGTTTGGCAGGTGCGACACAGAACCTGCTTGGAAAATTTGGCAAGAAATTTGACAACTGTGCCATGATGGATGATTGGTATGTTAGTGTGTCGAGCCTTTAAATCCACTGCAATGTCTTGGGCACTGTGCTCCGCGAAGATCAGCACAGTCTGTAACAAAGAAAAAATTAATAACTTTTTTCGGAATAAAGGTTTGTCATATGTAAGCACAGATTTGGATTCCTCATTAAATTCTCTATCAGATACATATGTCACATGTGCCCCTCACAGATTTGCCCTCTTCCCCTTAGCACCATGCCACACACAAGATGGCGTTCCCAACTACCGTTTCCCATTTATTCAGGTGTCTTCATACTTTCAGACCACCGGGTAGATACAACTACTGTACAGACAGTAATCTGAATAGTACTATAGTATTAACAGTAATACACTGTATAATAATACTGTTGTATGGGCACTGATATATACTGACAATGTTCTATTGACAGTGATATAACTGACATTATTGCATTGGCAGTGACATAATTGATATATTGCATGGACAGCAATATAGATGGTATTAATGTATAGGCAGCGATATGATTGATATTACTGTATTAGAAGTGACGTAATTAATACTTTTATATTGACAGATATCATTGGTACTACTGTATCAGCAATTATATGATTTGGAGTATAGTACTGGTAGTAAAATGATCAAAGTTCACAGGAGGGCTTAGGAGCCTGTACTGCCATCATGCATAGTGTGGAGACACACAGGACGAGTACTATGTAGGTGTCATTGTGTGGGGTGTCATTAGCTACCATGGCTGTTTCCATCTGGTTTTCTTGAGCAGCATTGGTTTGTCCAGGACATTGTGGAACCAGGAACTAATCCTACTACATTTTTTGGATCAGTTAGAAGACATCCTGTTTCAACAAGATATTGCCCACCCACACTCTGCCCGCTCTACACAATGTGCTCTTCAGGGTCTCCAGCAGCTCCACTAGCAGCTCCATTGCCTGATCTTTCCCCCTGCCGAGATTGTTGGGGACTGGATGTGGTGATGGATCTTCCATGTACAACAGCCGACAACCACCTTGCCTGAACTATGGAGCTTGAACTAGAGCTTGGAATAACATACAGTACCACAGGAGGACAGCCAGCGTTTGTATGATCATTATCATGTCAGAGTATTGGTATTGTCAGTAATATATAATGATCCTATTGTATAGTCAGTAATATATAATACTATTGTATAGGCCGTTATATATACTGATACTATTGTATAGGCAGTACTATATAATGATACTGTTGTATAGGCAGTTATATGGAATGATATTTTTATATAGGCCGTTATATATAATGATACTATGGTATAGGTAGTAATGTGTCTGGTACTGTTGTACCAGTACTAAACTGGATGGTACTAGTGTACTGGCACTGGTATGACTGGTACTGTTATATAATAGCAGTGGCTCTTATCTTTAGATATAATTAGAGATCAAGCATTTTTCTGGAATACTTGGGGGGGGGGGTTTGTAGACAGAAGGAGGTTTACAGCATAGACTAATATTTGACATACATTAGATGACAGATTTATTATCGGCAGGCAGATAGTAATTAGTCTGTGTACTCACCACACTGAAGCGCCAGGAAGGCCCACAGCAGCAGGACCGTCACCCTACCCATGACTGCGGAGAGAAGAATACAAGGCTTTTGTTAATACCTCTGCTATAGAAGAAATATGAACTATACAGTGCTAGTAATAAATAAAAATATATGGGACTCTGAAAAATGGAAAAGGTGGAATCTGATTGGTTGCTATGGGCAACTAAGCCAGTTCTACTTTACACCAGTTTGATAACTGACCCCAATAATTTCTCTTTATTGTGGTTTGAATTTCCCTGAAAAGAAGAGGAATGCAGCAAAGATTGGGAGTTAATTAATTTCTTGGCTCCATTCAAATCTAAAGCTGCTTTCATTAACTCATTATTATTATTAACGCATTATTCACTAGGATATGCCCCAATGTCTTATAGGTGCAGCTCCCACCTCTGGGACGCGCCCCTGTCTGTATATCAGTCTGCAAAGTGAAGGAGACGTGGCCGTCCTCATTCATTTCCATGGGACTGCTGAAAATAGCTGAGCCAGCTCCATCCATCAGTCCTATAGTGAATGGAACAGTGGCCGCATTTGCATGTACGTGTCTTATAATATGCAGGGTGGTGGACGATAATATCGTGATAATGTGACATACTAGGCAAAAATCTGTGTTGTTGCATCTCCACACAGTTCAAATTATTATTAATATTTTTTTTGGTTGAAGTTTGAGAAAACAGCATATACATATCTTAAAACACAGATGCATCCATTCAGCCCACATCCAGGCTGAGACATTGTCTCCCCTCATTATAGGGTTATCCTATTATCAGTTTAGATTATCTGTTCTGTGTCCCCTTAAGAATCTGATAAAGTAATTTACTAGGCATGAATCTATGTTTGGGTGCATCTCCACATGGTTCAAATTACATATTTTTTGAGGGTTGATTTCTGGGAACCCAGCATATACATCTCTTACAATATGTAGGGTAGCGGACAAAAAAATCTGCAAGTGATAACGTGAAATGTTAGGTATAAATCCATGTTGGTGCATCACCACACAGTTTATATTTAATACTTTGTGGGGGTTGAAGTTTGGGAACAAAGCATATAAGTTTTTTACAATATGCATGGTAGTAAATGATTATATCTGTGAGTGATAACGTGACGTGCTAGGCAAATATCTGTGTTGGTGCATCTCCACAGAGTTCAAATAAAATTTTTGGAGAGGTGTAAGTTTGGGAAAAGAGCATATATGTGTCTTATAAATACGCAGAACAGAATTCTACAATATCTGTGAGTGATAACATGACATACTAGGTATAAATCCGTGTTGGTACTGCTCCACACAGTTCAACTGTAATTTTTTGGGGTTAAAGTTTGGGAATACGTAGGGTAGTAGACAATATTATCAGTGAGTGAAAAAGTGACATACTAGGCAGAAATCCATGTTGGTGCATCTCCACACACTTCAAATTTAATCTTGTTTGCAAATACTCAGAATAGCGGACGGAAATGGACATTATAGGGGATGGCTATCCGCGGATTGGCCGGCTGAACAGCATTATGGGTGGAACAAAAACACAGTTTGGTAAAAGGTTTTTAACAGTAGAAATTAATTTCTAAAGAAGTCCCGCGAGACTTCACAAAGTAATAACTTCGGCTTATCTGAGCCAATGTATTCTAATACTGTACGGAGTGCTCGCTCCGAACACTATTGAAACAAAGTTTTATGTGAATTCGTTCATTCCTAATCAGTATCAAAATCTTCGAAAACCTCTTTAAGCTTTTACGCCCTGAAATCTTTCCCTGTAGTTTTACCTGATCAAATTCCTAAAAATCTATACAATTATATCCCTCAATCTCTCCCTATAGTGTCTCTATCACACTAAATTACGATTAATAATTTTTTTGGTCAGACACTACCAGACGCACTCCTTCGTGGTCAGAAGCTAAACACAATATGGCTTTTCTTCTTGTTCAGCATAAGGATATCTATACCTCCCACTTCCTCCTAGTGTCAGTTGATCCTCTGTCGTCTTCCTCCCTTGTGGTTTTCCCCACCAATAATAACAGTAAAATGGTGCTGCGCAAAGTTTTTCTTCAATTCGTCAAAGGCAAATCGGAAAAGCTTTGAATTCATTTGGCGGACACATTGTTGTGTAGTTTCATTTAGAATCAATTTGCTCATCTCTAAGATAGATAGATAGGGACCTTATTTAAAAACAACTGGAGTGAATTTTCCATTTAAAAACAATGCAATTAGATGGCCTAAATGTGACTCTCGGGATAGGGTGTAGTTAGATTGGATGCGGCTTGAGTTTTCCCCCAGTGCTTCTTTGCCCAACTGATATTTTTGTACCATGCCAAAAAAACAAAAAACTTTGGATTCCTGTGCTTTTTATTTACATATATTTTTTGTTTTAATGCAAAGATTCTACAAATGGTGTTGGAGGCCGCCACACCCCACTCTCACCCTGGCTCCATCTTTTTTTATCATTGCTGACCTGGATGCAAAGAATATGGGGATCATTTATTAACATGAAATATGCCTATTTCAGGCTCAGATGGTGGCGCAGCGGTTTTACCCACTCATGTCAGGTCTAAAATTCAGCATTTTCTACGACTGGTTTAGGTGTAGAAAATGGTCTGAATGTAACTTTAAAAGAGGCGCTTTTAAGAGAAAGGGCTGATGCCCAGTGGGATGGCGCTTCCCACTGGGCATCAGCCCTTTCTCTTTCTGCGCTCCACATGGCCACAGCGCCCACTCCTCAGCACAACACGCGGGGCTTCCATTCCCCAGTGTTTGGACCTTCATTATAAACAGCATTGTGTTAGATACAGCTTATTGAAAAAGGCTCTTGCCGAAAACATTTTAAGCTGTACTGAATTCACACAATAAAAGCAATCTTTTAGAGTACAGGAGTTTTGTTTACACCATAGAAGATTGCAGACACATCCCAGACATACCTGTGTGCACTGTGTGTCTGTATTGCATGTCACATCCCAGACATACCTATGTGCACTGTGTCTGTATTACATGTCACATCCCAGACATACCTATGTGCACTGTGTCTGTATTACATGTCACATCCCAGACATACCTGTGTGCACTTTGTGTCTGTAGTACATGTCACATCCCAGACATACCTATGTGCACTGTGTGTGTATTACATGTCATATCCTAGACATACAAGTGTGCACTGTGTGTGTATTACATGTCACATCCCAGACATACCTGTGTGCACTGTGTGTCTGTATTACATGTCACATCCCAGACATACCTGTGTGCACTGTGTGTCTGTATTACATGTCACATCTTAGACATACCTGTGTGCACTGTGTGTCTGTATTAAATGTCACATCCCAGACATACATGTGTGCACTGTGTGTCTGTATTACATGTCACATCCCAGACATACCTGTGTGCACTGTGTCTGTATTACATGTCACATCCCAGACATACCTGTGTGCACTGTCTGTATTACATGTCACATCCCAGATATACCTGTGTCCACTGTGTGTATTACATGTCAAGTCCCAGACATACCTGTGTGCACTGTGTGTCTGTATTACATGTCACATCCCAGACATACCTGTGTGCACTATGTGTCTGTATTACATGTCACATCCCAGACATACTTGTGTGCACTGTGTGTGTATTATATGTCATATCCTAGACATACCTGTGTGCACTGTGTGTCTGTATTACATGTCACATCCCAGACATACCTGTGTGCACTGTGTGTGTGTATTAAATGTCACATCCCAGACATACCTGTGTGCACTGTGTGTGTGTATTAAATGTCACATCCCAGACATACCTGTGTGCACTGTGTGTGTGTATTACATGTCACATCCCAGACATACCTGTGTGCACTGTGTGTCTGTATTACTTGTCACATCCCAGACATACCTGTGTGCACTGTGTGTGTGTATTACATGTCACATCCCAGACATACCTGTGTGCACTGTGTGTGTGTATTACATGTCACATCCCAGACATCCCTGTGTGCACTGTGTGTGTGTATTACATGTCACATCCCAGACATACCTGTGTGCACTGTGTGTGTGTGTATTACATGCCACATCCCAGACATACCTGTGTGCACTGTGTGTGTATTTCATGTCACATCCCAGACATACCTGTGTGCACTGTGTGTCTGTATTACATGTCATATCCCAGACATCCCTGTGTGCACTGTGTGTGTATATTACATGTCACATCCCAGACATACCTGTGTGCACTGTGTGTGTATATTACATGCCACATCCCAGACATACCTGTGTGCACTGTGTGTGTATATTACATGTCACATCCCAGACATACCTGTGTGCACTGTGTGTCTGTATTACATGTCACATCCCAGACATACCTGTGTGCACTGTGTGTGTATATTACATGTCACATCCCCAGACATACCTGTGTGCACTGTGTGTCTGTATTACATGTCACATCCCAGACATACCTGTGTGCACTGTGTGTCTGTATTACATGTCACATCCCAGACATACCTGTGTGCACTGTGTGTCTGTATTACATGTCACATTCCAGACATACCTGTGTGCACTGTGTGTCTGTATTACATGTCATATCCCAGACATACCTGTGTGCACTGTGTGTCTGTATTACATGTCACATCCCAGACATACCTGTGTGCACTGTGTGTCTGTATTACATGTCACATCCCAGACATACCTGTGTGCACTGTGTGTGTATTATATGTCATATCCTAGACATACCTGTGTGCACTGTGTGTCTGTATTACATGTCACATCACAGACATACCTGTGTGCACTGTGTGTGTGTATTACATGTCACATCCCAGACATACCTGTGTGCACTGTGTGTCTGTATTACATGTCACATCCCAGACATACCTGTGTGCACTGTGTGTCTGTATTACATGTCATATCCCAGACATACCTGTGTGCACTGTGTGTCTGTATTACATGTCACATCCCAGACATACTAGTGTGCACTGTGTGTGTATTATATGTCATATCCTAGACATACCTGTGTGCACTGTGTGTCTGTATTACATGTCACATCACAGACATACCTGTGTGCACTGTGTGTGTGTATTACATGTCACATCCCAGACATACCTGTGTGCACTGTGTGTCTGTATTACATGTCACATCCCAGACATACCTGTGTGCACTGTGTGTGTGTTTTACATGTCACATCCCAGACATACCTGTGTGCACTGTGTGTCTGTATTACACGTCACATCCCAGACATACCTATGTGCACTGTGTGTATTACATGTCACATCCCAGACATACCTGTGTGCACTGTGTCTGTATTACATGTCACATCCCAGACATACCTGTGTGCACTGTGTGTGTGTATTACATGTCACATCCCAGACATACCTGTGTGCACTGTGTGTCTGTATTACACGTCACATCCCAGACATACCTATGTGCACTGTGTGTATTACATGTCACATCCCAGACATACCTGTGTGCACTGTGTGTGTATTACATGTCACATCCCAGACATACCTGTGTGCACTGTGTGTCTGTATTACATGTCACATTCCAGACATACCTGTGTGCACTGTGTGTCTGTATTACATGTCATATCCCAGACATACCTGTGTGCACTGTGTGTCTGTATTACATGTCACATCCCAGACATACTTGTGTGCACTGTGTGTGTATTATATGTCATATCCTAGACATACCTGTGTGCACTGTGTGTCTGTATTACATGTCACATCACAGATATACCTGTGTGCACTGTGTGTGTGTATTACATGTCACATCCCAGACATACCTGTGTGCACTGTGTGTCTGTATTACATGTCACATCCCAGACATACCTGTGTGCACTGTGTGTCTGTATTACATGTCATATCCCAGACATACCTGTGTGCACTGTGTGTCTGTATTGCATGTCACATCCCAGACATACTTGTGTGCACTGTGTGTGTATTATATGTCATATCCTAGACATACCTGTGTGCACTGTGTGTCTGTATTACATGTCACATCACAGACATACCTGTGTGCACTGTGTGTGTGTATTACATGTCACATCCCAGACATACCTGTGTGCACTGTGTGTCTGTATTACATGTCACATCCCAGACATACCTGTGTGCACTGTGTGTGTGTATTACATGTCACATCCCAAGACATACCTGTGTGCACTGTGTGTCTGTATTACACGTCACATCCCAGACATACCTATGTGCACTGTGTGTATTACATGTCACATCCCAGACATACCTGTGTGCACTGTGTGTGTATTACATGTCACATCCAGACATACCTGTGTGCACTGTGTGTCTGTATTACATGTCACATCCCAGACATACCTGTGTGCACTGTGTCTGTATTACATGTCACATTCCAGACATACCTGTGTGCACTGTGTGTCTGTATTACATGTCATATCCCAGACATACCTGTGTGCACTGTGTGTCTGTATTACATGTCATATCCCAGACATACCTGTGTGCAATGTGTGTCTGTATTACATGTCACATCCCAGACATACCTGTGTGCACTGTGTGTGTATTACATGTCACATCCCAGACATACTTGTGTGCACTGTGTGTGTATTATATGTCATATCCTAGACATACCTGTGTGCACTGTGTGTCTGTATTACATGTCACATCACAGACATACCTGTGTGCACTGTGTGTGTGTATTACATGTCACATCCCAGACATACCTGTGTGCACTGTGTGTCTGTATTACATGTCATATCCCAGACATACCTGTGTGCACTGTGTGTCTGTATTACATGTCACATCCCAGACATACCTGTGTGCACTGTGTGTGTGTATTACATGTCACATCCCAGACATACCTGTGTGCACTGTGTGTCTGTATTACACGTCACATCCCAGACATACCTGTGTACACTGTGTGTATTAATGTAATATCCAGACATACCTGTGTGCACTGTGTGTCTGTATTATATGTCACATCCCAGACATACCTGTGTGCACTGTGTCTGTAATACATGTCCAGGAAAAGCATTTTTATTCTGCAGGAAAACAGCTCCCAAGTGCCCAGTTCTGCTGCTGCAAGTGCTCCAAGCAAACCAGGTTGAAGAGGGGAGGGCTTGCTTTAGCTGCTCATATCTTGGATTGGTAGCATATAGAAAAATGCCTTCTTTGAAAGTTGACATTCCAAGCTTTCAAATGATACCAAAATCACAGCATTATATCCAGTATATCAGAAGATATAGCTGTTAGAAATCGAGTCGGGAGAGAAAGCTGTTTTCAGTTTTACTTTCAGCTGGGCACTTGGGAGCTGTTTTCTAATGAGGCGAGGTGAGGCAGTAACAGGTAGGGGCAAGAGGGGGCAGTGGAAGGCCCATGGGCAATGAGTGCTCATCTCTACATATACAGCTGCAACTCTGTACTCAGGACAGCAGTACAGTTAAATGCCGTGACGAGGCATGGGAGCGATGTCTCCTTGCCCCACCATTTCCTCTAATAGGCTATAGTCCTTATCGCGCTGCCTGAGCCGGGTTGCATGGAGCCCAGGGCACAAACTAGAAGAGGCCCGTGTCTTGCACTGCATCGCTGACAGCAGAATGAAGGTAAGTATATCAGTTTATTATTTTTTGTTTGTTTTTATTATTTGGCAGCATAGTGTTCAGCCACAATGGGGTGGGGGTCATTATTTTGTAATTGGAGAAAGCACTATGGGGACATTGCGGCTGTGAAAAGGAGCATTTATGTACTGGCACACATTATAAGGTGGTGATTATGGGGGCATTTGTTCTAATGGGGGCACTAAAAGGGGGTATTTTTTTGTCCTGACACTTTATAAGGGAGCATTTTTGTACTGCCACATAAGGGAGCATTTTTTGTACTTAGCGTACATCATATGGGACAGCCACTGGCACACGTTCTACCAGTTCTACCATGGCCACTATGGGGACACTAAAAGGTTTTTTTTTTTTTTTTTTTTTGTACTGGCAAATGTTATAAGGGAGCATTTTTTCTATTGGCACACATAAGGGGTTATTTTTGTACTGCCACACATTATAAGGGAGCATATTTGTACTGGCACACATTGTAATAGGGAATTATTTTACTGGGAAACATTATAAGGGGTCATTTTTTGTACTGGCACACATATGGGGGATTATTACTACTGGGGGCAAAATGAGGGATACTATTACTATTCGATACACTGTCACACTCTGTCACACTCTGCAGAGAATTATTACTATTAGTGGGACATTGGGAGGAACCCTGGCACAGTATGGGCTTAGCTCAATTATTTTTAGAGGATACTATGTTTACTGCACTATAGGTTTTAGGGACACTATTTGCAGGGCACAGTTATATTTTTGGGCACTGTGTGCCAATAATTATTGAAGGGAAACTATTTGTGTGGTAACAGTATTTTCAGGAGGATTATCTGTTTCTGCAGTATAGTATTGGGAAGCACAGTGGGCACATTATTAGAGGTGACAGCATGGGGTGTTCAGAAGGTGAAGAGAAGGATGGAAAAGTAGGAAACTAAAATGTCTGTTTGTCAAACTCTGCAGAGACAAGAGATGGCTGGAAGAAATCATCATGGCGGTCTGGTCTGAATGGAGAAGATAAAGAAAGAGAATGTATGCATCAGAGGATGCGTCTCTGCATGTAAGAGGTATGTGGCGTTGTATTACCGTTATGTTTTGTAGCTCTGTATGTCATTTTTTCCAAGTATGTCTTTAACGGTTGGGCTGGAGGGAAGGGGTTAGGTTAAGAAATTGGCATTAGTGGGCTCTGTAGAAGTGGGTCCCTTGGTAGTCTTAGGTAGGTCATACCTCCTGTATACAAAGTTTCAGATAGTACTATCTAAGACAGTGAAATCTGACCAAGGGACCCACTTCTAATTGCAGAAATGCTTAAAGGACTGCAAATGAACCAGTGGTACATATTCCTTACTATCCACAATCATCAACGAACGGTGAAAGAGCAAATGGTGTCTTAAAAGCAGGATAGCTAAGATCTTTGAGTAAAACACTCGGGTGTAAGCTCTGTCTTTAAATAATAATCAGTGAGGCAGATTTAAGGGAATCCATAGGCTAAGCTGCATGACAACGTGTTTCCTTCTCTATCAGATCCACATGACTTAATAAAGCGTGAAGATGAAGTTTCTGATCATTTGAATTCCATTTTGTATCTGTTCAGTTAAAGTGTTGATTTAAGACCTGTGAATACAGGTGCACGGAGTAAGGTTTTGTCTACATATTTTTTCAAGGTTGTTTTGAGATTCTGACTCGCTGAGGACCTGGGAACTGGCCGCTCCAGGGTCTGCGGTGAGAGCAGATGAATAACACGTACACAGTGACAATTATACAGCGCATATGCTGGCTATGTTCCATTAGGGAATGGAGCTCTTTGTTTAATTGGTATATAGCTGTAACCCTTCAGGAAATAAGTCAGAAGCTCATCCTACGGGGGGACGCCTCGTGTAGGGACCGGTGTTTTCCCGATCGCGACTCTGACTGCTTTCGCTGAAAGGGCTTCCCAGCTGATGTCGCTGTCAGATGATGATAACTCAATCGGTGATGTATGTACCTTCATTCTGGATGTAGTCAGGACTCCAGATGAAGTGTTGATATAATTTTGTATTATGTTCTTTATCCTTTGTGTATAGATAAGTGCAAAAGATGAACATTATATCACTATATGTATACACTACTTATTATATTTAATAAAATCATATTATAAACCTTCCTTTGAAGTGTAGCTGTAGTTCAGTTAATAGTCTCTCTTTAAAGAGTATCTGAACCTGAAGTCTTGCTCTTATCAGCAAAACACTTAACTAAAGCTCACTACCTTTAACCTGGAGACTGGGTGGTGCTAAGAAGAGGATTCTGGAACTCTAATTTGACTGCCCAAACCAAGTGTTACTGCCCATATCCATCTCAGTGATGATGAAAGGGAAACCTAATGGAATTCATATTCTCTCTCTAAGAAAATTAATTTTCAGGTTGGTGATGCAAGCTCCACCTGGCTGCTACACTAACAATTAGCACCACAGACTGCTGCATATGTTCTGGCAAATCATAAAATAATACTTTTGATTGGTTTCCTAACATCTATGAGTGACCTCAATCTGACAGATTATGACTATGGAAAAATACACCAACCACACTGTTTACATACCTCCCAACCATCCTCGATCCGGTAGGATAGTCCCAGATTTCGGCAGCTATCCCACAGTCCTAGAAGGGCTGAGGCATGTCCTGCTTTCAAATGCATCTGCTTCCTGAGGATACAGATACTTACTTCACCATTCCCCATCCAGTATACATCACTCCCTGATTTATCATTCTTCCCCAACCATTTTCATATAAGCCAACTTAGCAGGTTACACCACAGGTTCTTCGGAAATACCCACAATTCTTTCTGGTAGACAACTTGCTCCATTTTAATAATTGATTGCTGACCCACCTCATATTCATCTCCTCCTGTGGGTCAGTGAAGTCTAGGGGCGTTCACTTCTCTAATCTGGTGATCAGCTAGGTTCCTTTTTAAGTATTTCCCATAGCCAGGGGTGGATTTTGCATGTTTGGGGCTCTAAGTAAAGTTATGGCTAGAGAGATCCATCATACCTCAAAGCTCTGCCCCATTATTCTGCTAAGCTCCATCCGGGCCTCTCACACTGCTAAGCTCTGCCCTGTCATAGCTCTTAGCTCTGCCCCGGTATCACACTAAGCTCCACCCCTGTCTCAGTTCAGCAGTGCAGCTGGTAACCTTTGCTACTGCTCTACAGCTGAGAAGGGCTTCCTTCTCTCCTGGACACCTGTGTATCAGAACTAGCTGCACATCCAGGTGTAACCACGAAATAACTGTGTTTACTAAGCTAGAATTATGATTTTTCCTGTTGCAGCCTGGGTACACCCCTAAGTGTACCAAGATGGAGATACAAACCCGTGTTGCATATAGCGTCAAGCAACAGGCCAAGATGTGATCAGAGATTGGTGACTCTTAGGGGTTATTATACTATAGAACATATTATAACACCCTATGACAATGTGGATATCAATTTGGAGATGGGCACATAGCCATCAGATTAGCTCCCTTATCTTCTGCCTTCTTCGACTCTCCATGTGTTGTTGGCTGGCTAGATGCAGCTCCTTCTTTCTTGTTTGTGAAATCATTTTTATCACCAGCACAATTTTTCCTTAAGCACAACTGAGTATAAATATTTTATTTTGTAAAGAGTAGTAAAACATAAAAACCATATAAATGTAATATCTTCATCATTGTATTGATCCTCTGAATAAAGTTAAAGTCATTATTACCACACAGTGAAGACTTTAAAAATAATGAATTTTTTTTTCAATTCATCTGATATACCCCAGGATAGTACCAATAAAAAAACAACATGCCCAGCATAAAATAAGCCACTCATTGCTATGGAAAAAACTGTTATGGCTTTTGAAATGCAGAGATGAAAAATAAACAAAAAATTGCAGAGCATTTAGTACCAATCTAGACTAGGCCCTTAAGGGTTAAAAGGCAAAGAGATTATTGAAGAAAATACATATGATCAGTGAGAGAAATACTTTATGGCAAACAAGTATACTGAAGATAATTAGAAGAAGCCCATATCTCTGCTGATGAGAGACTAATGGATAAGACATGGATAAGACTCTACAACACAGGTAAAAAGATAAAAGTCCTAAATGAATGCACATCAATGGTAAAGTAAGAAAAGGACACATGTCTTCTACTTTACCTGCTGAGATTCAGTCTTTGGGAACAGCTCTTGTGCTGACTGCTGGACTGGACTAACCTCAGGGTGCCACTTTTATAAGAGCCAGGTTGGGCGGTGATTTAGGAACCTCATGCCTGAAAAGTTCTTTATGATGCTAGCGATGAGGATGTGACAATACCAGCCTAACACAGTCTTAAAAGTTAAAGATTACTATGATGAGATATTCATAAAACAAAATGAAAACATTTTTGTTGTTCATATTTTGCAGCAGTTTACAGTGGTGCTTGAAAGTTTATGAACCCTGCAGAATTTTCTATATTTCTTTGTATATTTGACCTCTGCCACTAGGTTTTAACCTATGTATATTTTTACATAGGTTACTAGGGCCAGTTTAGATAATCTTTATCATACCCGAATTGCAGAGTAGAGCGCAGCCGTTTTTGAGATATTAAAAGTTTAAAAAATATGCTAATGAGGCTTCGGAGCACCAGGGGGTGGGCTGTATCCTCTGGAGCACTGCATCTTCACCGCCCTCCCGGGTCTGATGCTCGCCCCCCTGGCCCTAATCACACCCCTCCTTATCCTGATTGACAGCACTAGACCGTTCGGTCTAGCGCTGAAATCCCGCACCTGCGCAGTTGTACTTAGGCGGCGCATGCGCAATAGCGCTTGCAGTGCCGAACACTGCAAGTGCTTCCATTCCTCTGAGCACTCGCCATCACTTCCGGGTTCAGGGAAGTGCGCAGAGGAATGGAATCGCTTGCAGTGTTCAGCGCTGCAAGCGCTATTGCGCCTGCGCCGCCTAAGTACAACGGCGCAGGCGCGGGATTTCAGCGCTAGACCGAACGGTCTAGTGCTGTCAATCAGGATAAGGAGAGGTGTGATTAGGGCCAGGGGGGCGTGCATCGGACCCGGGAGGGCGGTGAAGATGCGGTGCTCCAGAGGATAGAGCCCGCTCCCCCCGGTGCTCCGGAGCCTCATTAGCATATTTTTAAAACTTTTAATATCTCAAAAACGGCTGCGCTCTACTCTGCAATTCAGCTATGATAAAGATTATCTAAACTGGCCCTAGTAACCTATGTAAAAATATACATAGGTTAAAACCTAGTGACAGAGCCTCTTTAAACTGCATCAGATTTTCAGACAAGTCCTAAAACTAGATTGAAAAGTGAGTAAACTAAATAAATATTAGACTTGGTCATTTATTGAGCAAAATGATCCAATGTCATATGGCTATGAAGAGCAAAGTATGTGATTGTGAACCTTTTTTTTTCAGTATCTGGGATGATCCCCCTTGTGCAGCAATAACTCCAACTAAACATTTCCAATAATTGTTGATTAGTCCTGCACCTTAACTTGGGGAAATTGTAGTCAATTGCTATGTACAAAACAGCATCATCTCCATTATGTTGGTGGTCTCCTCCCATGAACTGCTCACTTCAGGTCTTTCCATAACATTTCTTTTGGATTAAGGTCAGGACTTTGACTTGGTCATTCCAAAACTTTAACTCTATTCTTCTTTAACTATTGTTTACTTACATTTTTGTGATTCCAACAGCTGCTCAAGGGAAATAGCAGATTAGATTTTACCCTAGACTCAGATGTTAGGAAGTAAGCTGGTTCCACCTCATCTGAGCTGGGAAGTTAAAGTGTAACAGTCATACTTTTTTTTTTGTAATGTATGGGGCAGTGATACTGATCATTTTTGTAATATACTTTAATTACTGAAATCACACATTTCTATTAGAAAAATAGCTGTAAAGGGGCCCATTTTGAGCCTTAGCAACGCTCCTCTGTCTTCTGTTAACATAACTGTGGAGACGCGCTCAAAACTGACTGTATTATGTAAACAGAAAACAGAGGAGCGTTGCTAAGGCTCAAAATGGGCCACTTTACAGTTATTTTTCTAATAGAAATGTACGATTTCAGTAATTAAAGTATATTACAAAAACGATCAGTATCAATACCTCTACACATTAGAGAAATGTAAAAACAAATGACAGATACACTTAAAGTTAGCTTGTTGCAAACTAGAAGATGAACTGAAAGGAGCTTCTCCTGAGTGCTCATTCAGCCTTTGATAGACAGTGAATAAATATGCCTGCCAACATACCTTCCTGAGACAGATGGAAGCAAAGAATTCACAGAATGTTTAGGACGATTATAAGGAATTGGTGCAAAGGACAGGCGGTAAGTGTAATCGCTCATATATGGCAACAAACCTTACTGTATGTGGAAAGGGCATATTACTTTGACACTTATATGTAGTTGATTGGCTACCTGTTTGAAGACCTGCACCTTGCAGCCTGAAAACTGCTGTACATGTTGTGAAATTGTGCACCCCTTTGGTCAATTGTTAGGATTTGATAGAAAGAGGCTCAGCTATCTTGCAGATTCTATCTCTTAATTAGCCTTAGAAGGACCGCACATGTGCTTTGGAGAGATATAAGACAATTAAACAAGTGCCCTTGTTTATGAACTTCCTAAACTACCTCAATAAAGAACACTAGATTTGTTAGCCCTACATTGGCCTGATTATTGTCTTGTGCCACCACTATACAGCCTACACCACAAGGGAGCCCTGCCTTGTACCTCTAAACCCCACAACATCAAGGGCACCATACCTAACACCAAGCCAGGACCCTAAGACATGGGGGTTATCTTTATCTACTTTTAGAACTTGTGTGATAATCTGATATAATTTTAGGTCAAATTTATCCCGAAATGTAGAAAATTCTGAAGGGTTTAAAAGAATACCTCTTAACACTGAAGGGATGTCTGGTTGAGAAAAGACATATACTATACATAGGCTCTTTGAAGTACAAAGTAAAAATGTTTTCCAAGCTACAGTACCATGCCTCCCAAAAAGGTTAACCAATAGAGATGAGCGAACATGCTCATCCGAGCTTGGTGCTTGTTCGAGCATTAGGGTATTCGTACATGCTCGCTACTTGGACGAGCATATTGCGATCCTCGAGGAAATGGCATCTTCCTCTTCCGGCATGTTAGGCGCCTTTTCTCAGCCAATCAACATGCAGGAGAGTCTTTTGGTACCTCCTAGCATCACATGGGGCCCCTACAAGTCGATAGCAGGGATTGGCTGGCCAGATCAGATGACCTGGGGATATAAGAATCTGGTCCCGCGCTGCTCACGTCAGACGCCGCTGCATGAGATTAGGGATAGAGCTGCTGTCTGTCAGGGAGAGTGTTAGAGCCTGAATTTAGATGTTGGTTAGGCAGGAATCACCCACAAAGAACCCAACAGCCCTTCTAAGGGCTACAAGCACCTTTTTTTTTTGTCTCCTCCTGGCTACTGGCTGGGACTTGTAGTGCAGCTACCGCCATCTTGGCTGCACACTGTGCACAGCGACTGGTGGCAGAAGGGACAGCACGTGGTCCGCACAGACCCAAAAGAAATTGCCCAAAGTAACTCTCAGTACTCATTTTTGCTGCTGCTGTACCTTGGCTTGCTGGGATCTGTAGTGCAGTCTAGGGAATACTTTTTTCTATCATTTATATACACTACAGTGCAGTGAACAATTATTTAGTGTGCTTTACAGTAGCGTCAGTCTAGGGAATACGTTTTTTCTCTCAGTTATGTATACTACAAAGCAGTGAACAATTATGTAGTGTGCTGTACAGTAGCGTCAGTCTATAAAATATGTATTTTCTCTCAGTTATATGTACTACAGTCCAGTGAAAAATGTAGTGGTTTGCGGTAAAATAGCCACCATTTAAAGACTATGTTTTTTCTCAGTTATATGTACTACAGTCCAGTGAAAAATGTAGTGGTTTGCGGTAAAATAGCCGCCATTTAAAGACTACGTTTTTTTCTCATTTATATATACTACAGTCCAGTGAAAAATGTAGTGGTTTGCGGTACAATAGCCGCCATTTAAAGACTATGTTTTTTCTCAGTTATATGTACTACAGTCCAGTGAAAAATGTAGTGGTTTGCAGTAAAATAGCCGCCATTTAAAGACTACGTTTTTTTCTCATTTATATATACTACAGTCCAGTGAACAATTCTGTAGTGTGCTGTACAGCAGCGTCAGTCTATAAAATAGGTTTTTTCGCAGTTATATGTACTACAGTCCAGTGAAAAATGGAGTGGCTTGGTACAATAGCCGTCATTTAAAGACTACGTTTTTTTCTCAGTTATATGTATACAGTCAAGTGAAAAATGTAGTGTTTGCGGTAAAATAGCCCTTTAAAGACTACGTTTTTCTCATTTATATATACTACAGTCCAGTGAACAATTCTGTAGTGTGCTGTACACAGCGTCAGTCTATAAAATACTTTTTTCTCGTTATATTACTACAGTCCAGTGAAAAGTGAGTGTTTGCGGTAAAATAGCCGCCATTTAAAGACTACGTTTTTTCTCATTTATATATACTACAGTCCAGTAAAAAATGAAGGGCTTTGCAGTAAATTAGCCGCAGTCTAAAAATGTCTTTTTTTTTCTCATTTATATGTACTACAGTGCAGTGAACAATTCTGTAGTGTGCTGTACAGCAGTATCAGTCTATAAATACGTATTTCTCAGTTATATGTACTACAGTCCGTAAAAATAGATGGCTAGCAGTAACATAGCCGCCATTTTAAGACTACGTTTTTTTCTCTCAGTTATATATATACAGTCAGTGAAAAATTGGATGCTTTGCGTTAAATTACCACAGTCTAAAAATGCTTTTTTTCTCTCAGTATATGTTCAGTGCAGTTAACAATTCTGTCGTGTGCGGTATAGTAGCCGCACTCTAGTGTTGACACCAACAAGTGACCAAGTTAGTTGAGGTAGCAGGTGAAGCACATAAAATTTTACACTGACACAGCATGCGGTGAATCCAGAGTGACCAAGTTCACTCACGGTAGCAAGGTGAAGCACATAAAATTGACTGAACAGCATGCGGTGAACCCAGAGTGACCAAATTACACTCAGTAGCAGGTGAGCACATAATATTTACACTGACCAGCATGGCGGTGAACCAGATGACCAGGTTGACTGAGGTAGCAGGTGAAGCACATAAAATTTTACACTGACACAGCATGGCGGTGAACCCAGAGTGACCAAGTTACACTCTACACTCCGTTAGCAGGTGAAGCACATAAAATTTTACACTGATACAGCATGGCGGTGACACCAACAATCTTAGTCAGACTAGATTGCAGTCAAATTGCTGTAGGTGAGCCCCCAAAATTTGTTTTGGAGGTCTAAGTTACCCTCTAAAAAATTGTTTTGGAGTTCTGTAGGACCCTCCTTAAAATTGTTTTTGAGTGTCTGTAGTTGACGCTCCGAAAAAATTTAGGAGAGAGGCCTTAGTGGCCCTCCATAAACTGTAGTAAAGAGCAAGTTGGCCCTCGAAACATTGCCGGTGGCTCAGCGTTTTGTGTAAGAAGGGAGGAGGCGATACATAAAGAATTTCATGTTGGCTGCTTTCCCCCGGTGGAGATTTGCATTCGGTGAAATCCAGGCTTTATTCATTTCAATAATCGTCAGTGTCAGCGCTGTCAGTTGAAAGCATGTACGCTTATCAGTGATGATGCACCAGCTGCACTAAAGCCCTCTGACAACACGCTAGCGCAGGGCAGGCCAGCACCTCCAACGTACAGCGCCGGGCAACATGTCCAGCTGTGAAACCCATATGTATGAGTAGGTGATCACGCAGGACTTTGGTATGGTCAGCTAGGTACTCCCTCACCATCTTTCTGAACAGCTCCCCCCACTGGGGGACGGGTAACATAGTTGCTGAGGTGCCATAAAACTGCAAAGGCCTTGGAGTGTTCCTGCATTGCTGACAAGCTGCCTGCTCCCTCTCTCCCCCGCTAGTTGGCCCACAAACTACCATCTCTGCCGCTAGCGGTGCGATGGAAGGATGTTTCAGCTTCTGCACCAGGCCTGTTGATATTATTCACTCTCATACTCCTTCCTCTACAGGAATGAGAGTGGAAAAGGTTCTGCTTGTACCGGGGTCCAGGAGGGTGAACACCCAGTAATCGGTGTTGAAAAATGCGGGGTCACGGAAAAGCAGCCTAAATGAAGTCAGCCATGTGCACAGAGTCCAACACGCAAAAATTCCCTCTCCTCACTGGCCTGACTCTCCATTTCCTCCTCTCCAACTCCTCCCTTCAGCCCATACACGCTCAACAGATAAGAAGGAATGAGCACAGGTACCCTCTTCAGTCTGCCAGCAGTCTCCTTCTCTTCCTTCTCTTC
>ONZH01012172.1:7500-84183 GCA_900303285.1 Rhinella marina | reverse complement strand
TTATGAAAAAAAAAATATAGGCATCTGTAATCTGATGGGCAGCAATATATAACTAAGTTAAGCAAGTTTTAGGCAAAAAAATCCATATTTCCTCATTTCCCTGTTCTCTTCTGGTCTTTGTTTACATGCAATACAAACAATCCTCTGCCCCTTCCCCCCTTCTCTGCAAAGGGAATGGAATACAAAGTGTTCTGAGTGACAATGTCTGCCTGCGGGAATACTCAGAGCATGTTGTATGTGTAGGACTACAAGTCCCAGCTTGTACAATACAATGCTTGATACACACAGGAAATTTCTCTACCTGTTCTTGTACAATTCCTCTATAGCTCCTTGCCCAGCATTTGTCCTCCTCTCAATGCTGCAGCTTGTTTGTTCTAAAGCCTTGAGCCCTCAGTTGTCTTCTGGCTGAAGGGGTTAATGTTTTATCTGAAGGAAACCAGGGAGAGCAGATAGCAGCCGGCAAAGGAAGGGGGCGTGGCCAGTGACGTCTGGTGTACAGACTGTATCTGAACTCTGAGGCTTGTGAACGAAAACATCACAGAGCAGAGAGAATAGTGACATCACAGGTCATGTGACCTGAGTCAACTCTGAGAAACCAGCAAGCTTTGGAAAACACAAGAGTATATGGGAAAGTTGTTATAGCTGACAAGTTAGAAACCTATAAAGAACAAAAAAATAACTCGGACAACCCCTTTAACAAAAAAGTGTGAAACAACTGAAAATATGTCTTCTATTCTAGGTTCTTCAAAGTAGCCACCTTTTGCTTTGATTACTGCTTTGCACACTCTTGGCATTCTCTTGATAAGCTTCAAGAGGTAGTCTCCTGAAATGGTATTCCAACAGTCTTGAAGGAGTTTCCCAGAGATGCTTAGCACTTGTTGGCCCTTTTGCCTTCACTCTGCGGTCCAGCTCACCCCAAACCATCTCGATTGGGTTCAGGTCTGGTGACTGTGGAGGCCAGGTCATCTGGCGTAGCACCCCATCACTCTCCTTCTTGGTCAAATAGCCCTTACACAGCCTGGAGGTGTGTTTGGGGTCATTGTCCTGTTGATAAATAAATGATTGACCAACTAAACGCAAACCGGATGGAATAGCATGCCGCTGCAAGATGCTGTGGTAGCCATGCCGGTTCAGTATAAATCCCCAACAGTGTCACCAGCAAAGCCCCCCCACACCATCACACCTCCTCCTCCATGCTTCACGGTGGGAACCAGGCATGTAGAGTCCATCCGTTCACCTTTTTCTGCATCGCACAAAGACACGGTGGTTGGAACCAAAGATCTCAAATTTGGACTCATCAGACCAAAGCACAGATTTCCACTGGTCTAATGTCCATTCCTTGTGTTCTTTAGCCCAAACAAGTCTCTTCTGCTTGTTGCCTGTCCTTAGCAGTGGTTTCCTAGCAGCTATTTTACCATGAAGGCCTGCTGCACACAGTCTCCTCTTAACAGTTGTTGTAGAGATGTGTCTGCTGCTAGAACTCTGTGTGGCATTGACCTGGTCTCTAATCTGAGCTGCTGTTAACCTGCAATTTCTGAGGCTGGTGACTCGGATGAACTTATCCTCCTCAGCAGAGGTGACTCTTGGTCTTCCTTTCCTGGGGCGGTCCTCATGTCAGCCAGTTTCTTTGTAGTGCTTGATGGTTTTTGCTACTGCACTTGGGGACACTTTCAAAGTTTTCCCAATTTTTTGGACTGACTGACCTTCATTTCTTAAAGTAATGATGGCCACTCGTTTTTCTTTACTTAGCTGCTTTTTTCTTGCCATAATACAAATTCTAACAGTCTATTCAGTAGGACTATCAGCTGTGTATCCTCCTGACTTCTGCCCAACACAACTCATGGCCCCAACCCCATTTATAAGGCAAGAAATCCCTCTTATTAAACCTGACAGGGCACACCTGTGAAGTGAAAACCATTTCGGGTGACTACCTCTTGAAGCTCATCAAGAGAATGCCAAGAGTGTGCAAAGTAGTAATCAAAGCAAAAGGTGGCTACTTTGAAGAACCTAGAATATAAGACATATTTTCAGTTGTTTCACACTTTTTTGTTAAGTATATAATTCCACATGTGTTACTTCATAGTTTTGATGCCTTCAGTGTTAATCTACAATTTTCATAGTCATGAAAATACAGAAAACTCTTTGAATGAGAAGGTTTGTCCAAACTTTTAGTCTGTACTGTATGTACAAGAATATAACTACTATAATACTGCTCCTATGTACAAGAATATAACTACTATAATACTGCTCCTATGTACAAGAATATAACTACTATAATACTGCTCCTATGTACAAGAATATAACTACTATAATACTGCCTCCTATGTACAAGAATATAACTACTATAATACTGCCTCCTATGTACAAGAATATAACTACTATAATACTGCTCCTATGTTCAAGAATATAACTACTATAATACTGCTCTATGTTCAGAATATAACTACTATAATACTGCTCCTATGTACAAGAATATAACTAACTAATAATACTGCCTCCTTGTACAAGAATATAACTACTATAATACTGCTCCCTATGTACAAGAATATAACTATATAATACCGCTCCTATGTACAAGAATATAACTACTATAATACTGCTCCTATGTACAGGATATAACTACTATAATAACTGCCTCCTATGTACAAGGATATAACTACTATAATTACTGCTGCTATGTACAGGAAATAACTACTATAATACTGCTCCTATGTACAAGAATAATCTACTATAATACTTCTCCTATGTACAAGAATATAACTACTATAATACTGCTCCTATGTACAAGGATATAACTATTATAATACTGCTCCTAGTAAAAGAATGTAACTACTATAATACTGCTCATATGTACAAGAATATAACTACTATAATACTGCTCCTATGTACAGAATTAATACTATAATACTGCTCCTATGTACAAGGATATAACTTATTATAATACTGCTCCTATGTAAGAATGTAACTACTATAATACTGCTCCTATGTACAAAGAATATAACTACTATAATACTGCTCCTATGTACAAGAATATATCTACTATAATACTGCTCCTATGTACAAGAATATAACTACTATAATACTGCTCCTATGTACAAGAATATAAACTACTATGAACTGCTCCTATGTACAAGGATATAACTATTATAATACTGCTCCTATGTACAAGAATGTAACTACTATAATACTGCTCCTATGTACAAGAATATATCTACTAAAATACTGCTCTTATGTACAAGAATATAACTACTATAATACTGCCTCCTATGTACAAGAATGTAACTACTATAATACTGCTCCTATGTACAAGAGTATAACTACTATAATACTGCTCCTATGTACAAGAATATAACTACTATAATACTGCTCCTATGTACAAGAATATAACTACTATAATACTGCTCCTATGTACAAGAATATAACTACTATAATACTGCCTCCTATGTACAGGATGATTCTCTTATATTATCAGTGCAGTACATGGCGGGTTGTAATTTGTGGTGCGCTCTTCTGGTCACAGTTAGTAGGATGTTTATTATTATACAGGTTGCGCTCAGTTGCTTTATAACCTTGTCTGACCTTCATTAGTGGCGCTCACATTTGGTCCCGGCAGGACTGATAAGCGCCATTTATTTGCTCTATTATCAGGCCGTGGTCACATGACCAGATTGCAGTTTTCATGCTCAGAACTTTCTCTAGGACAAGACTCAGGAATCGTCATTTTCGTTTCTACAAGGACAGTCCTCGTTTCGGTGAGTCAAAACTAATTGAAAAAATTCTAGTTTTTCTCTTAGATGTGCGTCCGCCATGTAGCAGTGCTGGGTCAGTTCACTGTGTCTGCACTACACATGTAACGTATCTTCCAACAAAGCTCCCAACTCACACGATAGATCGATCTATAGACCTTTTCTTCTCCAGCGGATGTCAGTAGAGTGTCCTTTAGGCATTTATTGGGTGGTTGCCAAAAAGGGTGCCATTTATTTACTGTGTGAAATGAATCAACAAGGTTGTATGTTACTCCTTATAGGGAATGTCCAGTCTTAACATATTTTACCAGCAGAATAGTGAATGCAGCTCTGGAGTATAATACAGGATGTAACTCAGGATCAGTACAGGATAAGTAATGTATGTACACAGTGACTGCACCAGCAGAATAGTGAGTGCAGCTCTGGAGTATAATACAGGATGTAACTCAGGATCAGTACAGGATAAGTAATGTATGTACACAGTGACTGCACCAGCAGAATAGTGAGTGCAGCTCTGGAGTATAATACAGGATGAAACTCAGGATTAGTACAGGATAAGTAATGTATGTACACAATGACTGCACCAGCAGAATAGTGAGTGCAGCTCTGGAGTATAATACAGGATGTAACTCAGGATTAGTACAGGATAAGTAATGAATGTACACAATGACTGCACCAGCAGAATAGTGAGTGCAGCTCTGGAGTATAATACAGAATGTAACTCAGGATCAGTACAGGATAAGTAATGTATGTACACAGTGACTGCACCAGCAGAATAGTGAGTGCAGCTCTGGAGTATAATACAGGATGTAACTCAGGATCAGTACAGGATAAGTAATGTATGTACACAATGACTGCACCAGCAGAATAGTGAGTGCAGCTCTGGAGTATAATACAGAATGTAACTCAGGATCAGTACAGGATAAGTAATGTATGTACACAGTGACTGCACCAGCAGAATAGTGAGTGCAGCTCTGGACAGGAAATAGGATCTGTACACGTTCTTACTTTTATACACATTTTGTGCACATTGTATGTTTCTTGCTTCATGTTTTCCCTGACATAGATTAGAGGGGGATTTACTGTATTTATCACCCTCGTCTCTTGTACATTTCTTGTTGGCTTTGCCTTTCATCATAAGAATACTGATACTGTGGATCTATTCTGCAGCGGTGTCTATGTGTTCACCATCCTGTTTGGCTTGTGGTGTGTGATTTGTATAATTGATGTCACAACTTTTTACATAAACACAGTGTTACACCACTTAGACTTTAGTGGACCTGCAGCATTGTCACCACCAGGTGGCGCTGCCGTTACACTATATTCCGTACTATGATTATTCTGTGGTCTGAGGTGCAGCTTTCTCTCCTGCTGATGTAATATGGTACACAGCGCTGTCGCTGATCTTACATGATATGAGCCGTATTCTGCTGATGCAGAGATGATGGCAGATCTATTAGGATTGTCCTAGTCAGACCGCGTATAACAGGGCGGACAGGGTGAAGCTGTGACAGGTATATAGCAGTGGTCAGTCTGGTGCAGGTTGGTGGACATGTCACAAACTTCAGCTCCATTTGCCATCTCTGGGTCATGCCGCCTTTTCCAGACAATTTTTTTTACTACCGTCTAGTAAGATATAAAACACAATAAATGCATAAAGCACACAATAAATCCGGTGCCAGAATTCTGGAGCATTCTGCCTTGTACATAATGGGTTCACTGGACAGCAGCCTTTTCTCTTCATAGAGAGCAGATCCTGGAGATCAGTACAGGATCACCCATACCTGCGACGCCCCCTGGTGGCTGCTTAAATGTAACAGCATCTCTGCGCCAGGAACGAGTTATTATAGTTTACGACTTTCATGGGGGCACTGTGGATGTCACTTTTACGGGAGAAACTGTGGATGTCACTGTTATGGGGGCACTGTGGATGTCACTGTTTATCACTGGTTGCACTGTGGATGTCATGTATGCACTGTGGGTCACGTTTGCACTGTTATGGGACTGTGGATGTCACTGTTATGGGGGCTGCACTTATGGGGGCATGTGGATGTCACTGTATGGGCACTGTGGACTTCACTGTGGATGTCACTGTTATGGGGGCACTATGGATGTCCTGTTATGGGAGCACTGTGGATGTCAACTGTTATGGGGGCACTGTGGATGTCACTGTTATGGGGGCACTGTGGATGTCACTGTTATGGGGACTATGGATGTCACTGTTATGGGAGCACTGTGGATGTCACTGTTATGGGAGCACTGTGGATGTCACTGTTATGGGGGCACTGTGGATGTCACTGTTATGGGGGCACTGTGGATGTCACTGTTTATGGGGGCACTGTGGATGTCACTGTTATGGGAGCACTGTGGATGTCACTGTTATGGGGCACTGTGGATGTCACTGGTTATGGGAGCACTGTGGATGTCACTGTTATGGGAGCACTGTGGATGTCACTGTTATGGGAGCACTGTGGATGTCACTGTTATGGGGGCACTGTGGATGTCCACTGTTATGGGGGGCACTGTGGATGTCACTGTTATGGGGCACTGTGGATGTCACTGTTATGGGGAGCACTGTGGATGTCACTGTTATGGGGGCACTGTGGATGTCACTGTTATGGGAGCACTGTGGATGTCACTGTTATGGGAGCACTGTGGATGTCACTGTTATGGGAGCACTGTGGAGGTCACTGTTATGGGGCACTGTGGATGTCACTGTTATGGGGGCACTGTGGATGTCACTTTATGGGGGCACTGTGGATGTCACTGTTATGGAGCACTGTGCAGGTCACTGTTATGGGGGGCACTGTGGATGTCACTGTTATGGGGGCACTGTGGATGTCACTGTTGGGGATGTGATGGTCTCTGTTATGGGGCACTGTGGATGTCTCTGTTATGGGGGCACTGTGGATGTCACTGTTATGGGAGCATGTTGGCAGGTCACTGTTATGGGGGGCACTGTGATGTCACTGTTATGGGAGCACTGTGCAGGTCACTGTTATGGGGGGCACTGTGGATGTCACTGTTATGGGGGCACTGTGGATGTCACTGTTATGGGGGCACTGTGGATGTCTCTGTTATGGGGGCACTGTGGATGTCACTGTTATGGAGCACTGTGGCAGTCACTGTTATGGGGGCACTGTGGATGTCACTGTTATGGGGGCACTGTGGAGTCACTGTTATGGGGCACTGGAGTCACTGTTATGGGGCATGTGATGCACTGTTATGGGGGCACTGTGGATGTCTACTGTTATGGGGGCTCTGTAGGCATGTGACACTGTTTATGGGGCACTGTGGATGTCATCTGTTATGGGGGCACTGTGGATGTCACTGTTATGGGCACTGTGGATGTCCATGTATGGGGGGGCACTGTGGATGTCACTGTTATGGGGGGCACTGTGGATGTCACTGTTAGGGGCACTGGATGTCACTGTTAGGGCACTGTGGATGTCACTGTTATGGGGTGCTTGTGGATGTCACTGTTATGGGGGCACTGTAGATGTCACTGTATGGGGGCAACTGTGGATGTCACTGTTTATGGGGGCGCTGTGGATGTCACTGTTATGGGGGCACTGTGGATGTCACTGTTATGGGGGCACTGTGGATGTCACTGTTATGGGGGCACTGTGGGATGTCACTTGTTATGAGGCACTGTGGATGTCACTGTATGGGAGCACTGTGGATGTCACTGTTAGGGGGCACTGTGGATGTCACTGTTATGGGGGCGCTGTGGATGTCACTGTTATGGGGGCACTGTAGATGTCACTGTTATGGGGGCACTGTGGATGTCACTGTTATGGTGATCTGTGGATGTCACTGTTTATGAGGCACTGTGGATGTCACTTTATGGGAGAACTGTGGATGTCACTGTTATGGGGGCACTGTGGAGGTCACTGTTATGGGGGCACTGTGGATTTCACTGTTATGGGAGCACTGTGGATGTCACTGTTATGGGGGCACTGTGGATGTCACTGTTATGGGGGGCACTGTGGATGTCACTTTCATGGGGCACTGTGGTTGTCACTGTTATGGGGGGCACTGTGGAGGTCACTGTTATAGGGGCACTATGGATGTCCCTGTTATGGGAGCACTGTGGATGTCACTGTTATGGAGGGCACTGTGGAGGTCACTGTTATGGAGGCACTGTGGAGGTCACTGTTATGGGGGCACTGTGGATGTCACAGTTATGGGGGCACTGTGGATGTCACTGTTATGGGGGCACTGTGGATGTCACTGTTATGGGGGCACTGTGGATGTCACTTTTATGGGGGCACTGTGGTTGTCACTGTTATGGGGGGCACTGTGGAGGTCACTGTTATGGGAAAAACTGTGGATGTCACTGTTATGGGGGCACTGTGGAGGTCACTGTTATGGGGCACTGTGGATTTCACTGTTATGGGAGCACTGTGGATGTCACTGTTATGGGGGCACTGTGGATGTCACTTTTATGGGGGCACTGTGGTTGTCACTGTTATGGGGGGCACTGTGGAGGTCACTGTTATAGGGGCACTATGGATGTCCCTGTTATGGGAGCACTGTGGATGTCACTGTTATGGAGGGCACTGTGGAGGTCACTGTTATGGAGGCACTGTGGAGGTCACTGTTATGGGGGCACTGTGGATGTCACAGTTATGGGGGCACTGTGGATGTCACTGTTATGGGGGCACTGTGGATGTCACTGTTATGGGGGCACTGTGGATGTCACTTTTATGGGGGCACTGTGGTTGTCACTGTTATGGGGGGCACTGTGGAGGTCACTGTTATGGGAAAAACTGTGGATGTCACTGTTATGGGGGCACTGTGGAGGTCACTGTTATGGGGGCACTGTGGATGTCAAAGTTATGGGGGCACTGTGGATGTCACTGTTATGGGGCACTGTGGATGTCAAGTTATGGGGGCACTGTGGATGTCAAAGTTATGGGGGCACTGTGGATGTCACTTTTATGGGAGAAACTGTGGATGTCACTGTTATGGGGGCACTGTGGATGTCACTGTTATAGGGGCACTATGGATGTCCCTGTTATGGGAGCACTGTGGATGTCACTGTTATGGAGGCACTGTGGAGGTCACTGTTATGGGGGCACTGTGGATGTCACAGTTATGGGGGCACAGGGCCCTCCATAGCAGTGACATTCAGTGTGCCCCAAAACAGTGACATCCACTGACCCCCTCCCCCCCCCCATCACCACCCGTTGCTGAATGTTTTGATCCTAGTGATATGAAGATGCAGCGGCGGCCGTACAGTGATCAGGAGCAATGCGTGTGCCAGGAAGAGGGGTAATTATAACCTGTATGAGGTGCCTGGGCATTTTGGGGGCATTATAGAGGTTGGGTTAACCCCTGTGCGGGTGCACCTATCAGTTCTTCTGAGGAAAAAACAGAAAAGGTGCCTCAACCCCCCAATGTCAATTTCTTAACCTAACCCCTTCCCTCCAGCCCTACTGCTAAAAACCTACTTGTAAAACATTACATACAGAGCCACATACTGTGCCCATCCCAATACCACACTGTATAGTCAATCGCCTCACCTCGCCTCATTGGTGGTGCACCCCTGCGGCAGGTGGCGCTGTGGAGACGAGCACCATAGACCTGCACTTCTTCCAGCGCTATACTCAGTGCATACAGCAGGTGGTGCTGTGGACCTGACCGCCATAGATCTGCACATCCACTAGTGCTATACTCAGTGCATCCAGCAGTGGGCGCTGTGGAGCCGACCACCATAGACCTGCACAGGTAACAGCGTTATACTCAGTGCATGCAGTAGGTGGCGCTGTGGAGCCGAGCACCATAGACCTGTGCTTCTTTCAGCGCTATACTCGGTGCTTGCTGCAGGTGCAGGGTTGCCAACCTTCCTTTCAAATTTTTCTGGACAATTGAACCAAAATTTACGGACGGCCCCAAATTTTTACGGACATACGCCACACCCCCTTTTTTAGAGGACACGCCCCCTTACACGCCCCCAGAATAAAGAGGATTGTTCAGTAGTTAAAAATAAAATATGGCATATGGAAAAGAAATCAACAGTTTTCAGCTGTTACATCCCTGCCATTGAGTGCTTTGTTTATATGCCTGCAGTGACGATGCCTGTGACACGCTGGACTTTCTGGCATCATTGCTGCTGCCATGTAAGCAAAGACTGACAGGGACGTAACGGGCAAGTGTCCCAATGTTGGTGTTCTGCACGCTGATGTGCAGGTGTATGGCATGTGTCCACTGCAGCCAGTTCTCAGCATTAACTCACTGATTGGTGATTGGCTGCAGCAGTAACATACCATATACTGGCAAGTCCTTGCTGAGAAATAGGCAACACATATTTGATGGACATTACATTCACCAATACCAAACATACAAGATGACACATCACCACATACCTCTTAAACCCAGTGACGTCTCCCTGATGTAGATGTTCTCTTTTCTCAACTTCTCTATTTGGCCCACACCACCATGACACTTCTTTCAGCCCCATCTTCTCTCTGCAGAGTTTGCCAAAAAGACACCTTAGATTACCCACTTTTCTGTTACCCTGCTGCTGCCCAAAATACTGTGCCCACTGTTCTCCCCAATGTCCCCAAATACTATACTGTAGATATAACAGTGCCATATAGGTAGGACCCCATATAGTTACAGTGCTCCCCAAAGTCCCACATAGTAATAATTCTCTCCTAGAGTGTTCCATTAGTAATAGTGCCCCAATAGTGATAATGCTCCACAAGTAGCCCTTTTAGCAGTAGTGACACCCCCAATAGTACCCCTGGTAGTAGTAATAATTCCCCATAATAGAAATCATTTTTCCCATAGCGCCTCCAGTAGTGCTCCCAGAAATAATAAGGACCCGCTGTAATGGTCCTCAGATCAGCCCACTGTGCCCCCATCAGACCTCAGATCAGCCCACTGTGCCCCCATCAGACCTCAGATCAGCCCACTGTGCCCTCAACAGACCTCAGATCATCTTAGTGTGCCCCCATCAGACCTCATATCAGCCCACTGTGCCCCATCAGACCTCAGAGCAGCCCACTGTGCCCCCATCAGACCTCAGAGCAGCCCACTGTGCCCCCACCAGACCTCAGAGCAGCCCACTGTGCCCCCATCACACCTCAGATCAGCCCAGTGTGCCCCCATCAGACCTCAGAGCAGCCAACTGTGCCCCCATCAGACATCACTGCAGCCCACTGTGCCCCCATCAGACCTCAGAGCAGCCCACTGTGCCCCCACCACACCTCAGATCAGCCCCAGTGTGCCCCCATCAGACCAGCCAACTATGCCCCCATCAGACCTCACAGCAGCCCAGCGTGCCCCCATCAGACCTCATATCAGCACATTGTCCCCCATGAGACCTCATATCAGCCCACTGTGCCCCCATCAGACCTCACAGCAGCCCAGCGTGCCCCCATCAGACCTAAGAGCAGCCCATTGTGCCCTATCAGACCTCAGAGCAGCCCACTGTGCCCCTTGGCCTTGTGTTGTCTGCGGCTGGGCTGGCTGGCTCAGGCTCAGGGGGCTTAGGTGCTCATCCATTCATCGGATCCCCCCCACACCCGCAACAGGCAACCCCCTCACCCCCACCCCCGCTCACCACTTGCCTTGCCTTTGCTTTCCACTTCCGCATGGCGCGCACTGCCCGGCATCAGCACAGCAGTGGCGCTGACAGCCCGCCCGGTCCGGCCCCTTTCTCCACGACTCCACCTCCGGTGATTATTACTAGAATGAATGCTTGCGTGCTTACATCGCCGGCCCGCCCTCTCAGAGCGCCAGCGCGGCCGGGGAGAGCTGCCAGAACTTTTAACTATGCCCATACTTGTATGCCCGAAGTCTGTATGCATAATTGCGTACGCAGTACAGACTTCGGGTTTTTACCACTAAAATTCACGGACGCTGTTTTTTTCTGCCGGACGCTACGGACGGCAGAGAAAAACAACGATTTTTTGCGGACTGTCCGTAAATTAACGGACGGTTGGCAACCCTGTGCAGGTGGCGCTGTGGAATTAAGCCCCATAGACATGTATATCTAACAGCGCTATACTCAGTTCATGCAGCAGGTGGCGCTGTGAAGGCGAGCACCATAGACCTGCACTTCTTCCAGCGTTATACTCAGTACCCGGTGTATGCAGCAGGTGGCGTTGTGGAGCTGGACACCATAGACCTGCACTTTTTTCAGTGCTATACTCGGTGCATATAGCAGGTTTCGCTGTGGCGCCGAGCCCCATAGACTTGCACATGTAACAGCGCTATACTCAGTCTATACAGCAGGTGCCGCTGTGGACCTGAGCTCTATAGACCTGCACTGCTTCCAGCGTTATACTCAATGCATGCAGCAGGTGGCGTTGTGGATCCGAGCACCATAGATCGTAGACCTGCACTTCTATCAGCGCTCGTCACATGCAGCAGGTGGCGCTGTGGCGCCGAACACCATAGACCTGCACTTTTACCAGTGCTACGCTCAGTGTATACAGCAGGTGGTGGTGTAGCGCCGGGCACCATAAATCTGCACTTCTACCAGTGCTATACTCAGTGTATACAGCAGATGGCGCTGTGACGCCGAGCACCATATACCTGCACTGCTTCCAGCACTATACTCAGTGTATACTGCAGGTGGCGCTGTGGACCTGAGCCCCATAGACCTGCAGTGTGCAGTCCTCCCCTCTCTCCTCCCCCTGTCCTATTCCAGCTCCTATTACAGCCGCCTGCCCCCTCCCCCATCATTGGCTATTCCTCCCCTCCTCCCTGGCTGTGTGTCTGCTGTGCCCAGTCTCCAGTCTGTCGGCCCTTCATGGAGCCCCCCGGACTCCTGCGCTGCTCCTCCTGACACAAAGAAGCCAGCATCCAGCTGCCCATCACTGCCTGCCTGTCACCCGAGCTGGAGCAGCCTGGGGACGGAGGGAGGCTGCCCCCCGGACCTCTCACTCCACCACCCCTGGGATTTATGGTTGCTTCTCGGCCCTCCTCAGGCACCATGCAGCCCCCTCCAAGAAAGGTGAGGAGGGAAGGGGGGAGATGGGGCAAATAGAGGGGTGGGGGCTGCCGGGGCCCTCCCCCTCAGTGCATGCTGCCTGCATTGTGTGCGGGGGTGCCTCCCCTGACACATTGTAACGACCTGAGCAGCTGATGACACCGGGAAGTTACAGTGTAACAGTCTGGGCTGATTGTATAATTTGATGTGAGTGATGCTTCACCTTCTGCACTGATACATTGTGACAGACTGACTGATCTCTGCTTCTGTACTGATACATTGAAACAGATGCTCAGACCTGCAGGATGGGGGCTGCACTGATACATGGGAACTACCTGCAGAGCTGAGGGTTTGCTGCAGTTTCCACATCTGATACATTATATACTGTCACATGAATGCAGATGATTCCAGGCCGGGCCTGCAGCTATTGGCAGCTCTGTCTTCACTGCCTTCCTGATGGTAGGCTGCTGCTGCTGTCTGTACCGGGCTGATGGTAGGCTGCTGCTGCTGCTGTCTGTACCGGGCTGATGGTAGGCTGCTGCTGCTGCTGTCTGTACCGGGCTGATGGTAGGCTGCTGCTGCTGTACCGGGCTGATGGTAGGCTGCTGCTGCTGTCTGTACCGGGCTGATGATAGGCTGCTGCTGCTGTCTGTACCGGCTGATGGTAGGCTGCTGCTGCTGCTGTCTGTACCGGGCTGATGGTAGGCTGCTGCCCTGCTGCTGTCTGTACCGGGCTGATGGTAGGCTGCTGCTGCTGCTGTCTGTACCGGGCTGATGGTAGGCTGCTGCTGCTGCTGTCTGTACCGGGCTGATGGTAGGCTGCTGCTGCTGCTGTCTGTACCGGGCTGATGGTAGGCTGCTGCTGCTGCTGTCTGTAACCGGGCTGATGGTAGGCTGCTGCGCCCGGGTGATGGTAGGCTGCTGCTTGCTGTCCTGTACCGGGCTGATGGTAGGCTGCTGCTGCTGCTGTTGTACCGGCGGCTGATGGTAGGTAGCTGCTGCTGCTGTCTGTACCGGGCTGATGGTAGGCTGCTGCTGCACCGGCTGAGGGGCTGCTGCCGTCTGTACCGGGCTGATGTAGGCTGCTGCTGCGTCTGTACCGGGCTGATGGTAGGCTGCTGCTGCCGTCTGTAGCGGGCTGATGGTAGGCTGCTGCTGCTGCCGTCTGTAGCGGGCTGATGGTAGGCTGCTGCTGCTGCCGTCTGTAGCGGGCTGATGGTAGGCTGCTGCTGCTGCCGTCTGTAGCGGGCTGATGGTAGGCTGCTGCTGCTGCGTCTGTAGCGGGCTGATGGTAGGCTGCTGCTGATGCCGTCTGTAGCGGCTGATGGTAGGCTGCTGCTGCTGCCGTCTGTACCGGGCTGATGGTAGGCTGCTGCTTCTCTATGTACCGGGCTGATGGTAGGCTGCTGCTTCTCTATGTACCGGGCTGATGGTAGGCTGCTGCTTCTCTATGTACCGGGCAGAGGGTAGGCTGCTGCTGCTGCTTCTGTATGTACCGGGCTGAGGGTATGCTGCACTGATCTCTGACCTGCAGGATATAGACACCTGGATGATGTGTGGAGTAGTCCCTGCAGATTCCACTTTGATGTCGGCTCATCTGCACTTGACACACAGGGATTAGAACTTGCAGCATTTCCTGACTTCTTCCTCCTCGGATACACTGTCGGATACACTGTCGCTATCTCCATAAATCTCTCTGTGACCTGCACACTAGATACAAGGGGATTACAGTCGGCAGCAGCTTCCACCCAGGATGCAGGAACGGCCTGGATCACTGATACCTTGGAGCAGCCGGAAATCCAGGACGATACATAAGGACCTGAAATGCTCGGCTTTACATAAATCTGATACATTGTGACTACCTGAGCGGCATCTGTCACATGAATGCAGATTATCGCACCTAAATTTGTGTTCATGTCAGGTTGCTGTTCTGTGGGCCGGGCCCAGGGCAGGCTGCCGCTGTCTGTGCCGGGCCCAGGGCAGGCTGCCGCTGTCTGTGCCGGGCCCAGGGCAGGCTGCCGCTGTCTGTGCCGGGCCCAGGGCAGGCTGCCGCTGTCTGTGCCGGGCCCAGGGCAGGCTGCCGCTGTCTGTGCCGGGCCCAGGGCAGGCTGCCGCTGTCGGGACCAGGCTGCAGCTCCCCCATTGGATACCCTGTACCAGTCTGCAGTCACCTGTTGCTGACGCTTCCACTTCGGACAGTCTGACGGCAGTTACCGGCTGGGATTATCATTTGTAGCATCTTCCCCCGTTTCCTGATCTCTTCAGTCATCGGTCCTGAGGCTGCGGCTTCCTCAGGGGACACATTGAATCTCTCTGTGACCTGCAGACTGTGCACAGGGATTATAGGGAGCAGCAGCTTCCAGCATTGTACATGGTAACAGCCCAGATGGATCCTGCAGGATATAGCACCTACACCACAGGCCTGGTGACTGCAGATGATTACACCCTGGGCCTGCAGCTGATCCGTAGATCCACAGCCATGTTATCAGCACCTGTAGTATATAGTATATAGGAGGCTGTAGACGGCTCTGCAGGTTGCGGCTCTTTGCAGTTTTAATATTTGATATTTTGGGGACATTTAGCGATATTGTCATCAGATGTGTGAATTCACGAATAGACCACGTGGTTCTGTAAACTCGGTGCATTTCTTGCCTAATTCATCTTCCCCCTTGGCAGAAGCTGATCCTTATCACCTCAGAGGGTATGGATACGTAGTATATGACATTTGATACATTGTAACGACCCTGCAGACTGCACGCTTCAAGCATTGAAGGGGGTGTGTCCCCACATGGTGCGTCACCCGTCGGCACTGAAGGCCTGTGCACCCGGAGTGTGCACCCTGGATTCTATACATGGCACCCAAACCCATGGACAGAATTCTGGTTGGGCGGTGGTACTGTATGGTAGTATTGGGGCGCTATAGCAGCCGTACAGTGCCCATTCACATTAGATTACAATGTAGGTAGAACCCGCTGATTGTGGCTGGACTGGTCACATATATATATATAGGGTGCCCAGGCTGGCCGTCTGTCAGCGGAAAGAAAGATCAGGCAGATGGGGTATCAACAGGCCTGACCCTTCTCTTTCATAGGAGATAAAGAACCAAATCCAACAAACGAGTCAAAGATATATTAGACTTGATCTTTTATTTATTGAGGATGATCCAATGTCGCACATCTGTGAGCGGTAAAAGTATGTGAACATTTAGGATTAGCGGATAATGTGAAGGTGAAATTACAGTCTGGTGTTTTTACCGAATGGGATGAAAATCAGGTGTGAGTGGGCGACCTGCTTTATGTAAAGAATTGGGATCTGTCAAAGTCTGATCCTCACTGCACAAGTTTGTGGAAGTGGCAGGAAGAAAGAAGAATTCGGAGGACCTCAGTGGAAGAGTTGTTGCTGCTCATGAGGCTGGAAAAAGTTATAAAACTGGAGGAGATTAATCAAGACTGGTGTAAAGGAAAACAGGTTTAGTTGTCCATAGCAACCAATCAGATTTCACCTTTCATGTTTCAGAGCTCCTTTGGAAAATGAAAGGAGGAATCTGATTGGTTACTATGGGCAACTAAGCCAGTTCTACTTTACACCACTTTTGATAAATCTCCCCCATGTATCCAGCGTGGGAAAACTACCCCCCTCCCTGAGCGAAGTAGTTTTTCACCAACATTTATGCTTGTGACCAGGTGTCAATGTTAGTGAATCTGCCAGGGCTGTGGCCCTCACTAGTGGGGAGAACGCCTAAAATCACAGTGGGGCATATTTACTATAGTGTTTGCAACTGTTTTAGACTTTTAGTCTTTTTTCTTTTTCTCTTTTTTTTTTATGAGGCTTTTGCACCTCATTGTTTTTTTTTTTTTTTCTTTTTTTTTAGACTAAATTAGAAGTTTTCTAATTTTGCAACTTTTTTTTTCTGCCTTTTTTGAGCCTGAATTTGTTGCGAAAAGTCTCATTTGTACCCCAAACTCCTGGGCTGACGTGCTTTTCTTCATCTGTTTTCAGTGGTGAAAATCAACTTTTTATTGCATTAAAAGTCGCCCCTTTTCAGGAGACGTTCTGCTTTTTTTGGCTGCGCGGCTTTTAATAAATACTTGCCAAAAAGACAGACGAATGAAACACAGCGGTCTAATTTTACACCTAAAACAAGGTGAGCTTGATAAATGTGCTCCAATGCCTTTCTCATATTAGCTAATGTTCGTGAGTCCGACGTCAGTGGACACAGAACAACAAAGTGGTGCATGGCAGGATTCCAAGGAGAAAGATGCTGCTCTCCAAGAAGAACATTGCTGCTCGTCTGCACTTTGCTGAAGATCACCTGGACAAGCAGAAAGGCTTAGAACAATTGGACGTCTAGAAGATTCATCTTATTAGTTAATTACCTCCGGCAGTCCGTGCACCTAGAGTAAAAACTACTGGAGTCACACGGGCATTTAAAAAATCTTAAAAAGGTGCTGAGACTTTTTTTTTTTAACTACAAATGTTGGTAAATGACCCCCAGTGTATCTACAGACTATGAGAATCTATCAGGCTGCCCCTATACATGAGAGGCAATGATTGATCATTCACCTGGATGATAACCCCCATCAGTGGCCCTGCAGGGGTTATTAATTCCGAGGCCTACAGTCATGGCCAAAAGTTTTGAGAATGATACAAATATTAATTTTTACAAAGTCTACTGCTTCAGTTTTTATAATGGCAATTTGCATATACTCCAGAATGTTATAAAGAGTGATCAGCTTAACAGCAATTACTTGCAAAGTTAATATTTGCCTAGAAAATGAACTTTATCCCCCAAAACACATTTCAACATCATTGCAGCCCTGCCTTAAAAGGACCAGCTAACATCGTTTCAGTGATTGCTCCATTAACACAGGTGTGGGTGTTGATGAGGACAGGGCTGGAGATCAATCTGTCATGATTAAGTAAGAATGACACCACTGGACACTTTAAAAGGAGGCTGGTGCTTGGCATCATTGTTTCTCTTCTGTTAACCATGGTTATCTCTAAAGAAACACGTGCAGTCATCATTGCACTGCACAAAAATGGCCTAACAGGGAAGAGTATCGCAGCTAGAAAGATTGCATCTCAGTCAACAATCTATCGCATCATCAAGAACTTCAAGGGGAGAGGTTCCATTGTTGCCAAAAAGGCTCCAGGGCGCCCAAGAAAGACCAGCAAGCGCCAGGACCGTCTCTTAAAAGTGTTTCAGCTGCGGGATCGGGCTACCAGCAGTGCAGAGCTTGCTCAGGAATGGCAGCAGGCAGGTGTGAGTGCATCTGCACGCACTGTGAGGCGGAGACTCTTGGAGCAAGGCCTGGTCTCAAGGAGGGCAGCAAAGAAGCCACTTCTCTCCAGAAAAAACATCAGGGACAGACTGATATTCTGCAAAAGATGCAGGGAGTGGACTGCTGAGGACTGGGGGAAAGTAATTTTCTCTGATGAATCCCCTTTTCGATTGTTTGGGACATCTGGAAAACAGCTTATTCGGAGAAGACGAGGTGAGCGCTACCACCAGTCTTGTCTCATGCCAACTGTAAAGCATCCTGAAACCATTCATGTGTGGGGTTGCTTCTAAGCCAAGGGAATCGGCTCTCTCACAGTCTTGCCTAAAACACAGCCATGAATAAGAATGGTACCAGAATGTCCTCCGAGAGCAACTTCTCCCAACCGTCCAAGAGCAGTTTGGCGATCAACAATGCCTTTTCCAGCATGATGGAGCACCTTGCCAATAAAGCAAAGGTGATAACTAAATGGCTCAGGGAACAAAACATAGAGATTTTGGGTCCATGGCCTGGAAACTCCCCAGATCTTAATCCCATTGAGAACTTGTGGTCAATCATCAAGAGACGGGTGGACAAACAAAAACCTACAAATTCTGACAAAATGCAAGCATTGATTGTGCAAGAATGGACTGCTATCAGTCAGGATTTGGTCCAGAAGTTGATTGAGAGCATGCCAGGGAGAATTGCAGAGGTCCTGAAGAAGAAGGGTCAACACTGCAAATATTGACTTGCTGCATTAACTCATTCTAAACTGTCAATATAAGCTTTTGTTACTCATAATATGATTGCAATTATATTTCTGTATGTGATAAAAACATCTGACAAACACACATAAAAACCAGAGGGCAGCAGATCATGTGAAAATAGAAGATTTGTGTCATTCTCAAAACTTTTGGCCATGACTGTATGTCGTGATACATTGTAGCGGTCTGGAATGGTCTATGTAGCGGTGTCCACGCTGTAACACTCTGCATTGCTATGAGCCGCAGTCAGGCCCTGCAGGGGATGTGACCGGTTTGTGCTGAGTGTGCAGGTCCCGTCCTCCTCTGTAGGTGACTGGGATAATTGCGTTGCTATAGCTGCCTGTAGACAGCACAGATGAAGCAGAGCTGAGCCTGCTGGTGAAGCAGAGCAGTGTCTGTCATAGGTCTGTGTGAGGAAGCTGCAGCGTAACATAAATGAAGCGCAATGAGAAGTTCTGCAACTTTCTGATAGACTTTGTGCTTCAATTCCTCACTGGTTACAAGATCTCTGCTTGCCGTCGTTGAATGAAATCATTCTTGCTTACATGGTGAGGCTGAAAACCTGGGGCAGACCTAATGTTTCTCAAGGTTTACTGTATCCAGCCTGTGAGGTAGACACATCAGCGAATCTCTCTGCCGCTGATCATTTGTTACAGTGTGTCAGTCTGGGTGTGTAGCTGGCAGAGCAGACGTATGAATCGGACCCCATCTAAGGGTCACACGTCCTCCTCATGGGAGCTGTGCAGGGTCAAGAAATTGGACTGTCAGCATTCACAATGTGCCATGTATAAGACACATGGCTCAACGGACACCCTGCTGCCCGGGTACCTACCTGAGCTCGAACAGTAAAAGTATGTGAACCTTTAGGATTAGTGGATAATGTGAAGGTGAAATTACAGTCTGGTGTTTTTACTGAATGGGATGAAAATCAGGTGTGAGTGGGCGACCTGCTTTATGTAAAGAACTGGGATCTATCACAGTCTGATCCTCACAGCACAAGTTTATGGAAGTGGCAGGAAGAAAGAAGAATTCTGAGGACCTCAGAGGAAGAGTTGTTGCTGCTCATGAGACTGGAAAACGTTATAAAACTGGAGGAGATTAATCAAGACTGGTGTAAAGGAAAACTGGTCCTCAGGTGGACATGGGAAGCAGCTGCAGAGCGAGCACCCGAGTGCCACCAGTAGCTCAGTAATATCATATAGGATTGTCTGGACCATTGTAACAGACCTTCAGCTGAATGTAAACAAGAATGTTACGATTCACTGACAGCTAGCAGGGGTTTTCATAATGCAGACCCTTAATATGGTCATACAGAACTGTCCAGACTGGATACAATTGTAACAACCCCTCAGCTATGAGAAGTATTAGGTCACAATGGGGTTTTCAGTCTCTAAATGTTAATGAAGATTATCCTGTTCACTGACAGCAAGCAGGGGTCTTGATAATGCAGCTCCAGGACCTCCTTACCGCTGCCATACAGGACAGTCTAGACCAGTGTTCCCCAACCTGTGGCTCCCCAGCTGTTGCAAAACTACAACTCCCATCATGTCCATCAGGGCATGATGGGAGATGTCATTTTGCAACAGCTGAAGATCTACAGGTCACTGGTCTAGGCGGTGTGCTCTGGATGTAAACTAGATTGTTCCTGTTCACTGACAGCAAGCAGGGGTCTTCTTGATAGTGCGGTCCCAGGGCCTCTTTACTACTGTCATACTGGTCTGTCTCGACTGGATGCAACTGTAACAAGCCCTCAGCTGTGAGAAGCATTAGATCATGTTGGGGCTGTCGGCCTCTCAATGTAAATAAGATTGTTCCTGTTCACTGACAGCAAGCCGAGGTCACACGTGCATCTTATTGTGGTTGTCTGGAGACTACGGGGTTAAACGCATCGCCTCGTTTCTCGTCCGCAGCTCTCCGGCTCAGGTATGCTCTATTTCTGGCTCTCGCGGTGGAGCGGTGTGTCTTGTGTGATAATGGATGGGTGTGGGAGGTAAGTAGTCATTACCTGCAGAGCAGCGCTCCAGGCGAGGACGTATCTGATGTATTCTGAGGCACTCCATGACACATTGGTTCAGGCCTTGAATTTGGCTGCTGCGTTTCCATTGGGCATTTGGTGGTCACATGGTGGACATTTTCAAGATCTCTGCTTGCTGTCAGTCAAGGAGAACTTCTATTTATTTCCAGAGGCTGAAAGCCTGGGCAGACCTAGTACTTCTCACAGCTGAGGGGTTGTAACAATGGTTACATTGTAACAAACTCTCAGCACAGGAGAGAGGACTGCACTAATGAGGGCTGTCAGGGCTGGATACTGTACATTGGGCCCTGCAGGGTGGAGTGTTGTCTCCTGTCAGCCGCGCTGTAAGGTGTTTGTCATGTGGTTGAGCCATGTTGTTTTCCAGGATGTTTCACGTGACCAGATCTCGCTCTACCTGTGCTCGCCTGCACGTGGCGAGAGGAGCTATTTCTGGTACGCTGTGTCCCTGGTTACACTGCGCAGCAAAGGCGCACTCTCATGACTCTGCATATCATCAGCGACACTCACCTACCACCTAGTGAACGTGCAGATGTAGCAGAGCTGGGTGTGTTATTTACCTGTCTGCTTCCTGCCCCATGGATTTATTCCATGGGAAATCGCATTGATTGACACAGTAAACTCTGCTACATCTGTGGGCTCCATGTTTATTGTGCCCGCTTTTCATATCTGAGGTCTAGGTGTCCATTAATCAGGAGGGAAGACCCCAGGGTCCAAGGAGAGGAATCGGGCACAGATGTTGGCACTAGTTTTTAATTTTTTAATATTTTGTGTTTCCTTTATTTATATTTAGTTAAATTGTTACTTTATTTGTTACTTCTGTTTATTTAATTCACATTTTTTATCTACTATTTTTATTTTTGATGTATTTTAGGATTATATTTCTTCATTTTCCTTCCTGTTCTTCGCTTTCTCCTCATTGTCGGCTAATAAAATGAAATAAAAAGTAATGGATATAAGACAGAATCTAAAAATGAAGGCCGGTTTGATTGATATATATTTTATAGATACATCAGGGGCAGACGTGTATATATATAGCTGGCGTAGCTCTGGGGCCCAAATACAGTAAAAGGCCTCTCCTCCTTCTCCTGCCCATACACCATAGTCTCCAGGGGTCTGTCATGGATGACACAGACACTGCATCATCCTAAGCAACCAATCACAGAGACTCTTTGATTGAGCTACTCACTGGTTGGTTGAACGCTGATGAGGTAATAATGACCTTTGTCTCAGCAACCCTGTGATTGGTTGACTGCTGAAGTCATAGCTGTGCGTCTGAGCTGCCCTCTGATTGGCTTCTCTGCACTAAATGGGATGCTACCCATTGATGCAGTGGAGGAGGAGGAGGAGGACTACCACGGCCCCTTTCACACGAGCGAGTTTTCCGTGCGGGTGCAATGCGTGACGTGAACGCACAGCACCCGCACTGAATCCTGACCCATTCATTTCAATGGGTCTGTGTACATGAGCGTTTTTTTCACGCATCATTTCTGCGTTGCGTGAAAATCGCAGCACGTTCTATATTCTGCGTTTTTCACGCAGTCCTGGCCCCATAGAAGTGAATGGGGCTTCAGTGAAAAACGCATTGTGTCCGGAAGTAAGTGCAGACGCAATGCGTTTTTCACTGATGGTCGCTAAGAGATGTTGTTTGTAAACCTTCAGTTTTTTTTATCACGCGCGTGAAAAACTCATCAAAACGCATCGCACCCGCGCGGAAAAAAACTGAACAACTGAACGCAATCGCAGACAAAACTGACTGAACTTGCTTGCAAAATGGTGCGAGTTTCCCTGAACGCACCCTGACTATATCCGTGACGCTCGTGTGAAAGGGGCCTAAGAGTTGGCAGGTGGCGGAGGGCCCATACCTCATTGTCACCTGGGACGGTGACCTCAGCCTGAGTTGGGGCCCCTCTCTTCAGTGGCCCTGTAGTATTGCTGGAACTTCTCTCCTCCTTTGAGTTATGAATCGTCTTTATCATTTTGGGGAACTCAAGACTTACAAGACGTCGTCCTCGGTGTAAGTTTTTGGGAATTTTTTTGTCTTGTCGACAAAAGAATTCTCCGGATTGTTTTATTTGTAACTTCTCCAAATACTGAGGACGTGGGGGGGGGACCTAACTGAGGAGGTGACGGCAGAACCCCCTCCGCTTCTTGGAAGTTCTCTCCTCATAGTCTGGGGATCATGGCGCTGCTGGTGTCTTGGAGGAGGATGGCTGCGGCGGGCGAGGTGGTTGGCGGTGGGCAGGTAGGTTTCTGCTGGCGGGTAATGCTTTCTAGCAAATTCTGTACGTTGGGGAACTGCAATATGAGCAATTCTCTGATGTACTTCTCTAGCAGTCGTCGTGGCTGTTGCAAGACTACAGCTCCCAGCATGCCCTGCCCCAGACGCAGACCACATTAGGGTATGTTCACACTCAGCTTTTTGCCTTTTTGTCACGGTTCTTACAGCTTTCCTAGACATAGTTTAAAAAAAAAATAGTAGGAAATATTATTTTACCCGCAGGATAGAGGACGACTCAAGGACAGATGGGTTTTTTTCATTTGCAGTTGGGGAATGCGATGGTCACTGTTCTGTCCACAGAATTGGCTGATCGCATCCACATGGACTCTACATGGTTAAAATTGTGTGGGGCCAAGAAGATCTTACAGACCTCAAGAGCCCAGGAGTCTTAATAATGCAGCCGGGGAGGTGATTCTCTATCATTATCGTGTTCTTGGCGGTAATCTGTTGTGTCATAGACCAATGGGACAGGTAGTGGTTAAACACTTAGATTAGAAGATGTAGAACTGGTGCCAGTGAGGATGTGAGGACTGTATGATGCTGGGTATCAGATATCTGCTCTTACCCTGATGAAATACTTACTGTATATACTCCAGAGCTGCACTCACTATTCTGCTGGTGCAGTCACTGTGTACATACATTACTTATCATGTACTGATCCTGAGTTACATCCTGTATTATACTGCAGAGCTGTACTCACTATTCTGCTGGTGCAGTCACTGTGTACATACATTACTTATCCTGTACTGATCCTGAGTTACATCCTGTATTATACTCCAGAGCTGCACTCACTATTCTGCTGGTGCAGTCACTGTGTACATACATTACTTATCCTGTACTGATCCTGAGTTACATCCTGTATTATACTCCAGAGCTGTACTCACTATTCTGCTGGTGCAGTCACTGTGTACATACATTACTTATCCTGTACTGATTCTGAGTTACATCCTGTATTATACTCCAGTGCTGCACTCACTATTCTGCTGGTGCAGTCACTGTGTACATACATTACTTATCCTGTACTGATCCTGAGTTACATCCTGTATTATACTCCAGAGCTGTACTCACTATTCTGCTGGTGCAGTCACTGTGTACATACATTACTTATCCTGTACTGATTCTGAGTTACATCCTGTATTATACTCCAGAGCTGCACTCACTATTCTGCTGGTGCAGTCACTGTGTACATACATTACTTATCCTGTACTGATCCTGAGTTACATCCTGTATTATACTCCAGAGCTGCACTCACTATTCTGCTGGTGCAGTCACTGTGTACAAATGTTACTTATTCTGTACTGATCCACAGTTATATCCTGTATTATACTCCAGAGCTGCACTCACTATTCTCCTGGTGGAGTCACTGTGTACATACATTACTTATCCTATACTGATCCTGAGTTACATCCTGTATTATACTCCAGAGCTGCACTCACTATTCTCCTGGTGGAGTCACTGCTTGCAATGAAGTAAATTTGTAAGTAGTTTTGATTTAATAATCCCCTCCCGTTTTTTGTGTATACAGCTTGTATGTAGGCCTATGTGTCTCCATGGTTACAGACTACCAACAATCCCTGTGTAGTCTGATTCGTCGGTCATGTGATACTGGACTACCACTTTTGTTTAAAATTTTTCTTTAAAGAAGAACTTGGATCCTTTCTCTGCCGTCACCTCGAGCCGCAAAATCGGACACCTTTCCTCATCTCCTCCTCGTTGCGCTGGGCCGGTTCATGGTCTGTGTAGAGTATGCTCAGCCGTGGTGCATCGTACGGGATGTAGTGCTCTGCACGGGTAGCTATCAAGGGGTGTTCTGTCTTAAAAAAACATATAAATAGGGATGACTCACATTTGTCACCCCCATCTCTGTGGAAAGTGGCAAGAAAGTGCACCTCGTCTCTCTGGAGGACCCATCACATTCAGACAGTCCATTGATTTCAGTGGGTTAGATGTAATACCTCATGTCTCCTGTGGTGTCGCTGCAGAGGAATTGAACACTTGCTGCCAGCTGCAACTGATCGCAGAACTCCTCATGATCAGCGTCTTTTCAGGGGAGCCCTTCTGTCAGAGAGTGATATTGAAAATGTGACCACCCCCTTTAAAGAGAGCGTCAGTGCAGTTTTAATTAATTTTAAGTTACTCTGAATGCAGCTTTGGCTGTGACTGGAGGATAAGCTAGGATGTAATTTGCCAGTACATGATAGATAAATTACACACTGCGCCTTGTGCTCTGCATAACGCTCCTTTGTTCTGTAATATGGTGATAACGTAGCGGTGTGTTAATATAACATCCGCCAGCTGCAGTGTCAGTCTTACTGATCGTTGTGGTGATTATATTCACCTTCTCTTTCATGTTTTAGCGCTGGTTTATTTTGCCGTTAGATCTCCTCCCCGATTTATAACCCGCAGTGAGAGATCCAGATAACGGCGGCCGCCGCAGAGTTTCGTTTCTGGGGATGATTCATTTTGCTTTCCATTTCCCACCTGCTCGGCTGGTTTTGTGTGTGACGGACACGTTTCCTTCCTCTCCGCGCAGGTGACGTGGAGGATGGATGATGTCTGTGGCTGCAGGCGAGATTATATACTTCAAGGAAGTTTTTTAGAATTCTAAATGCAGCTTTGGGAGTGACTAGAGTCCGCTTGCTTCCTGCTATCATAGCGGGCGTTCTGATGACGGCTCCAGTTCCCGATTAGTGTTTGACGGCTGCAGTTTAGCATTTATCTGTCACAAGACTCCACTCACACCCAAAGCAGCATTCACAATTCGATTGGTTCCCTGTGATGCATTATGGGAGCTTAGATGGCAGTCACACTGTTGCAATTCAATACAGGGCGCTAGAGCTAAGCATTGGTCCCATCATTTCATCATGTACGGGTGCAGCTTTGCATGTGATTGGAGTAGAAAACAAGTCTAATCATCTTTGGATCTATAGAAGGAACATTTTCATAGGGTGGAAGGAACCGTAGCACCAATGATTATTTGGCGATAACCCGAACATTACACGTAGGGGTCAGCAATACCGGTACGAATGTCACTGTATAGCGGTGACTTTAATAAAACCCAAGTGCAGTAGATTTCTCTTGGTAATTAAAGTTGTCTTAACGACTTTCCCCGAGCACACGCGTGTCCTCCTTGCCCTTTGATCCACCTGCGTGTCCTGACATCTGCTTGGGTGAGGTACATCGATGACGTTTCACTCCTCTGTGAAGTCGGGAGTAGCCCGGCAAGTGTCCTTGATGTGGCGGATTACTGGGATTAGAAGTGGATTTAGTGCTCATTTCACTTAAACTAAACTTCCCTTGTGCAAAAAAAATAAAAATAATAATAAAAAAATCCCAAGAAACAAGGCTCTGAATGTTCACAGCACTGCTGGAGAATAGATAGGCAAGACGTAACGGTGGACGGAATATTATCAGGGTGGTCATCCCACTGCCACCAGAGTGTGCGGTTATAATGCGCAAGCGGCTGTACTGGAACAGAATAATACCTCTGAATATCACTACTGTACTGCAGGAGACTAGATAGGCAGGTTGATACAACTCTGGACTGAATATTCTTAGTAATGTATGTTCATCGCTACACTGTGAGGTTATGATGACTGAATGAGTTTTAGGCTCTGAATACTTCTCATGTACTGCAGGAGACTAGATAGGCAGGTTGATACAACTGTGAACTGAATGTACATAGTGTGGTTTCTCACTATCCATAAACTGTAGAATTGTAATGTTTGAATGGCTCTTTGACTGAACACCTTATATTGTACTGCAGGAGACTAGATAGGCAGGTTATTACAACTCTGGACTGAATATTTACCATGGAATGACCATCCTGATTAGTAGATTGTGGGTTGTACTGATGGAGACTAGATAGGGAGGTTGATACTCTATAATAACTGCATACCTTGGTTAAACTGCAGCCTAGATAGGCAGGTAGATCAAACTATGAACTAACAATGCACAGTGTAGTTTCCCACTTTCACTATACTTTGGAATTGTAATGTCTGAATGGTCCTTTGGCCCTGAATACCTGATGTTGTGCTGCAGGAGACTAGATAGGCAGGTTGGTATAACTTTAATTTCTCCTTATGATCGTTCCATTATCATTGCAATGAAGGGTTATAATGAGTTACTGACTATATTAACTCTTGAGTACCTTTGTTGTACTGCAGGAGACTAGATAGGCAGGTTAATATAAGTGTGTACTGAATATTATCAGGATGTTCATCCCACTATCATTGCACATTGCAGTGTGAGGTTATATTGACTGACTTTGTTGGCACTGAATACCTCGACATTACTGCAGGAGACCAGATAGGCAGTTGATAAACTGTGGCCAGAAAGTGATCATGGGATGACAATCCTAATAATAGACTGGGGGGGGGGGGGGTATAATGACTGACTGGCTCTGAATGCCTATGTTGTTCTGATGGAGACCAGATAGCAAGGTTTATACACTGTGTTATCCTTATGTTTCCATGTGTGTGGGGTCATAATGAGTAATACCTCTAATATACTGCAGTAGGCTAGATAGGCAGGTTGATACAACTATGAACTAACTATCCAAAGTGTGTATTCCCACTATCACTAGATTGTGGAATTGTGATGACTGAATGACCTTTAGCTCAATACCTTATGTTGTGCTGCAGGAGACTAGATAGGCAGGTTGATACACTTTTTGAACTGTATATCCATAGTATGTTTTTCCCACTATTACTAGACTTTGGGGCTCTAAGATTTAATGGCCCTTTGACTCTGAATACCTTATGTTTTGCTGCAGGAGGCTAGATAGACAGGTTGGTGTAAGTGTAATATCTTTATGTTCGTTCCAGTAACATTGTGATGTAAGGCTATAATCAATGACTGATTTTATTAACCCTTACTACCTCTTTTATGCTGCAGAACACTAGATAGGCAGGTTAATACAGCTATGGACTGACTATTAGGATGTTCATCCCACTATCTTTGCAGTTTATGTTTATAATCGCTCTATTGACGCTGACTACCTCTCTTGTGCTGCAGGAGACTAGATAGACAGGTTAAGAGAACTGTGGACTGAATATTATCCGGATGTCCAACCCACTATCTCAAGAGTATGGCTGTATAGTGACTGATGGACTGTGGAGACTAGATAGGCAGGTTAATACAACTGTATCGCCATATAATAACTGACACAGTGCAGTTATACTGTTGTAGTCTAGATAGGCAGGTTGACACTACTGTATGGCCTTATGATGACTGACAGACAGTGCAGTTATACTGTTGGAGACTAGATAAGCAGGTTGATACAACTGTATGGATTTATGATGACTGACAGACAGTGCAGTTATACTGTTGGAGACTAGATAGGCAGGTTGATACAACTGTATGGCCTTATGATGACTGACGGACAGTGCCGTTATACTGTTGGAGACTAGATAGGCAGGTTGACACTACTGTATGGCCTTATGATGACTGACGGTCAGCACAGTTATATTTTTGAAGACTCGACAGGCAGGATATCACCCCTCATCTAGAGGAAGCCTCTTTCCTGATACTGTATTAGGCTATAGTGGTCACTCGGTCCCACAAGGACTGTTAACACCTGCCATAAAGCAGAGCCCTCCTGCTGCGCGGTGCACACAGAGGATACATTGTATTTACTCCTCTTCTTCTCAGACATTTTCCTAATTTCTTCTTCTCTACGATTTTAGGTGAAGGTTACACAAGAGCTGAAGAACATTCAGGCCGAGCAGATGACGAAGCTGCAAGCCAAGCATCAGGCAGAATGTGATCTCCTCGAAGATATGAGGTAAACCGTTTTTCCAGCCCGCCCCGCTGGATTCCTCTCCTGTTTGCTCGGCCTCCTCCTCTTTATTTTGGAAGAACAGTTGGTTTTAAGCAAACTCCAGGAACTGTCAGTGGAATTTCCTCTCGTCCTTCCTGTCGGCGGCTCGCAGAGCTGTCACACAGCTGGAAAATATGGAGCCGGCGCAGTGTTAAAGCGATATCGCCTGTTATTCCAGGCTCTTTTGGAATCGTCTGGGGTTTTTTAGGGGCTTTCAGCTAGAAACAGCGCCACACCTGTTCACAGGTCGTGTGTGGTATTACAACTCAGCCACGTTCACTGTGCATGGAGTAGGGTTATGTCAGGGCTATGGGGTCTCATGGAAGGGGTTTTGGGAAATGGGGAAGCCAAGCAATTATTCAGTACTGGACTATATCCCTCTATGTCCTTCTGTTATTCCTACTGGAAATGTATTAGACTGTCCAATCAGTGCTCACCGTGTGATATTATGTACAGACATCCCCCTATTAACAAGGGAATGGTCACACCTAGTTGTAAATTAATTTCCATGAGGTGTAACTGGGGAACAACACAGTGGACATACTAATAAAATATGTTACAGCTTTGTTACTTAACAAGTTTATACCAAAACTCATAAAAGAAATGGCGGTAAAGAGCATAAGATTGCAAATCCAGCAGAATAGTGAGTGCAGCTCTGGAGTATAATACAGGATGTAACTCAGGATCAGTACAGGATAAGTAATGTATGTACACAGTGACTGCACCAGCAGAATAGTGAGTGCAGCTCTGGAGTATAACACAGGATATAACTCAGGATCAGTACAGGATAAGTAATGTATGTACACAGTGACTGCACCAGCAGAATAGTGAGTGCAGCTCTGGAGTATAATACAGGATGTAACTCAGGATCAGTACAGGATAAGTAATGTATGTACACAGTGACTGCACCAGCAGAATAGTGAGTGCAGCTCTGGAGTATAATACAGGATGTAACTCAGGATCAGTACAGGATAAGTAATGTATGTACACAGTGACTGCACCAGCAGAATAGTGAGTGCAGCTCTGGAGTATAATACAGGATGTAACTCAGGATCAGTACAGGATAAGTAATGTATGTACACAGTGACTGCACCAGCAGAATAGTGAGTGCAGCTCTGGAATATAATACACCATTTAGCTCATTGTGGGATCACAATTTTACAAGGTGGACTGTTGCCTGTGTGACAAGGACAGATGCATGTTTACCTTTGGGGAGATGATCCGGATACTGTGATATGAGGACTCAGGTTTTATAGCTGGTAGTAAAGCTTATCTGATGTATTTTCCTCCGTATCTTGTTCCTTCAGCAAAGTAATGAGCCGAAACCACGCGTTAATAATGACCCGGAAAAAATGCAGATTCCATAATAAGGACGCTTTATGACGCACTCAGACCCTAATGTCATTATTTCCTTATTAATCAATTAATTAAATCACATTTAGCTATTTTGTTCATCCTGAGCCTCCTGGTTCTTCATTACAATGACTAATCTACACTACTGAAGACGGACAATTATTTGGAAGGAGGACCGGTGAGGAGGTTTGTCATGTTAGCAGTGCAAGGTCTTTAACCTAGATGAGTCGTTGTATTCATGAACCAGAAGGCTCAGGATGAACTGGATAATAGTTTTTTTTTTTTTTTGTTAGAAGATTGAGAAATACATTCCTGACTTGAATGTGGTCACTAGGAGTTCATAAAAAGAGAAATTCCTAACGTTACAAAAGAGTGGACTTTGAGAGGATCGTAAGGTTGCATTTCTGGAAAGGGTGTGGGAACATCACCCAGATCATGGATCAGGCTGACCGCTGCTGGAGGCGGCAGAGGTCATCGGCACGAGATGTAGAGACCATCCCTTCTCGTGTGTTTGGTCATCCAGCTGACCAAAGGTTAGGGTCATTCCACTTGGGCCCCATGATCTTCTATTACTGGGGAACATTCCAGAAACATTGTTTCTAATAGATGATTATGTAAGAGGACTTCCAGAGAGAGATCAATGGCTCTGGCCAATAGAGGAGGGTCCATCCTTTTATTATCCCTATGTGCCCAAATACTCCACACATTCAGGATCCGTAGAGCAGTGCCTTGCTGCCCACATGGTGCCGGTTGTCATGGATAAGTAGTAGGGATTTGAGGGTTTGCTGCTGATTAATTCTCAAAGATATTTGAAGCCAAGTGTGAGGTGCCCGTACATAAGAGAGGACCATCAGATGACCCCATAGATATCCCAACTCTTTCCCCTTTGGAAGATGTTGGAAGATTAAGGGTGTTTGATTCCAACATGCCCGATATATTGTTCCCATGAGAGATAAGGTGGTGCTTTTTTTTGGGGGGGGGGGCGGGGAAGGACTGGTTTGAAGGACGGAGGAGTCTGGAGGTGTGGTTGAGGGGGCGGAGGAGTCTGGAGGTGTGGTTGAGGGGCGGAGGAGTCTGGAGGTGTGGTTGAGGGGCGGAGGAGTCTGGAGGTGTGGTTGAGGGGCGGAGGAGTCTGGAGGTGTGGTTGAGGGGCGGAGGAGTCTGGAGGTGTGGTTGAGGGGCGGAGGAGTCTGGAGGTGTGGTTGAGGGGCGGAGGAGTCTGGAGGTGTGGTTGAGGGGCGGAGGAGTCTGGAGGTGTGGTTGAGGGGCGGAGGAGTCTGGAGGTGTGGTTGAGGGGCGGAGGAGTCTGGAGGTGTGGTTGAGGGGCGGAGGAGTCTGGAGGTGTGGTTGAGGGGCGGAGGAGTCTGGAGGTGTGGTTGAAGGACGGAGGAGTCTGGAGGTGTGGTTGAGGGGCGGAGGAGCCCGGAGGTGTGGTTGAGGGGACGGGCGGAGCCCGGAGTGTGGTTGAGGGGACGGCGGAGCCCGGAGGTGTGGTTGAGGGGACGGCGGAGCCCGGAGGTGTGGTTGAGGGGACGGCGGAGCCCGGAGGTGTGGTTGAGGGGACGGCGGAGCCCGGAGGTGTGGTTGAGGGGACGGCGGAGCCCGGAGGTGTGGTTGAGGGGACGGCGGAGTCCGGAGGTGTGGTTGAGGGGCGAGGAGTCCGGAGGTGTGGTTGAGGGGACGGCGGAGCCCGGAGGTGTGGTTGAGGGGACGGCGGAGCCCGGAGGTGTGGTTGAGGGGACGGCGGAGCCTGGGGTTGGGGCGGTTGAGGGGACGGCGGAGCCTGGGGTTGGGGCGGTTGAGGGGACGGCGGAGCCTGGGGTTGGGGCGGTTGAGGGGACCGGCGGAGCCTGGGGTTGGGGCGGTTGAGGGGACGGCGGAGCCTATGGGTGGGGGCTTTTGAGGGGAGGAGGAGCCCTGGGGGTGGGGGCTTTTGATTGGCCAAGCAGTAAAGGGTTGTCTTTTGTTGGGTCTCAGCTGAGGCACATTCTCGCTTTCTACTACATTGGGAAAAAGAAACGGGCGCTCTTTGCCCTGTGTATAAATAGGATCATCCGATCTTCGGTTGGATGCATATTTTGCATTCCAGAAATCTGAATAGAATAACTGCTTCGCTCATTTTTCCAGGATTTTCCATAATAACGTCCTGCAATCATTAGCAGCCCTGATATTGGGCCTGGTGCCTGAAATGGCGTAGTGGGTGGTCAGGGGTATCGTGGCTGGGTCATATATAGCAGAATATCCCATGCCGAGGGGTACGGCATTGACACATCCGGACACTTTTCTCAGACCGCGTGGCTGCATTACAGGCTGTATATTAGAGACTCGGACTTAGGACTCGCAGCTGCCAGATCCGTTATTGCTCCTGGGTTGGAGTTTGGATGTTGACTTGGCTCTCTGACACTAGAAACGGATGTAAAGCAAACACGAGAGGCCGAGCAGAAATCCAGAGCAGGAATGTGAAGTATTTACTGCTCCAAGTGTGCAGACAATGTCCATGTTATAGACCACTCTGGTACACGCAACCATTATCACCATTCTTCACTGCCCCCCTTATATCCGGGGCTTTGTGATGGAGGAGCTATAGGGGGTGCTATGGTAGCAGTCGGCCCTGGCAGCTGAAGGACCTCTTTCTCACATGAGAAGAATGTCCCATCAAGGTTCAGAGGCTCCTACTCGCTGAATTATGTCTCTGGTAGCCCTAAAGTAAAGCCAAATTGCTGTCCCCTCCTCTTGGTCAAGACTCAATCCACCTCCAATACTCAGTTGACCCTAGCAGATGACATGAGGAAGCCCTGCAGATGTTCACGATGCCCATACTGATCTTGGGGCTTCCTTCTGAGGCTTGTTCCAGCTATCATACCCATCATTTTGGCACAAGAGGGGACCCTGCATGTTGCTCCTGAGCTTTGAGTGTTGTCTCCAGTGGCCCCATGGCAAAATCCCACTGATGTTCCCTCTTGGACATCCTCCTCAACAACTATGGGAAAGCAGGGATCAGTTCTTGTCCACTTTTCGTTGGACATATTGGCATTTCCACCATGGGTCAGTGCAGGGATCTGTGGAGGAGGGAAGCCCTGCAGATGTCCATACTGATCTGGCTCAAGCTGCTGCACCCATCTAAAGGACCAGAGGGCACTCTGCCTGTTCTACCTCCAATCTATCGAGGACAGCAGAATATTAGTACCCCCCTCACCCCCCCCCCCCCATCCCCTATACATGGGTGGTCACCTGTACAGATCGGCTTCACCCTGTGGCATAACACAATACTAGTTGAGGAGATCCAGCGGAAAACCTACAGGGAATGGGGGGGAAAAGTGTGCAAATGAGCTCTCCTCCCAAAGGAAGAAGACCTAGTGACTTGCAGGGTAGATGCCTATAGGTGGCGCCAGAGAGGTGGCTTTCCTCCTTATGGAGGAGAGCAAATGTTCATACCCCACTGAGCTCCCTTCCATCTCTTTCTAGAAGCCTCTTCCTCTGCCTTTATGGTACGTGCTTGATTTCTGCTTCCTATTACTATTCCTCAACATCTACGCCTTGTGGGAACCATGGACAGAGAATGTTGAGCGGCACCAATTCTTCCCTGCACTTTGACAAAACGTGGTCCGCTTTTTGACGTTTTGGTGATGTGCATTACATAGTAACATAGTTTATAAGGCCGAAAAAAGACATCTGTCCATCCAGTTCTTCCTGTTTTCCTACAAGTTGATCCAGAGGAAGGAAAAAAAAAACCCTGTGAGGTAGAAGCCAATTTTCCTCACCTTAGAGGAAAAAAATCCTTTCCGACTCCAATCAGACATCAGAATATCTCCCTGGATCAACAACCCCTCTCTAGTAACTATAACCTGTAATATTATTACCTCCAGAAATACATCCAGGCCCCTCCTGATCTCTTATAGTGAACTTACCATCACCACCTCCTCAGGCAGAGAGTTCCATAGTCTCACTGCTCTTACCGTAAAGAATCCTCTTCTATGTTTATGTACAAACCTTCTTTCCTCCAGACGCAGAGGATGTCCCCTCGTCACAGTCACAGTCCTGGGGATAAATAGATGATGGCAGAGATCTCTGTACTGACCTCTGATATATTTATACATAGTTATTACATCTCTCCTCAGTCGTCTTTTTTCTAAAGTGAATAACCCTAATTTTGATAATCTTTCTGGGTCCTGTAGTCCACCCATTCCAGTTATTACTTTAGTTGCCCTCCTCTGAACCCTCTCCAGCTCTGCTATGTCTGCCTTGTTCACAGGAGCCCAGAACTGTACACAGTCCTCCATGTGTGGTCTGACTAGTGATGTGTAAAGTGGCAGGACTATGTTCTCATCACCGCCATCTATGCCTCTTTTGATACAACCCATTATCTTATTGGCCTTGGCAGCAGCTGTCTGACACTGGTTTCTGCAGCTTAGTTTGCTGTTCACTAAAATTCCTAGGTCCTTTTCCATGTCAGTTTTACCATTTAGTATGTACTGGTGACTTGCATTATTCCTTCCATTGCATCAGGTCTTTCTCTCTATTCACCATGGTGTCATCACCGGAGGAAGAATTACTGTCCCTTTTAAATTTCACCACACACAAGCCCTATAATAATAGTGTGTGGGACTTAATTAGTTAATTCTGAAGGTTCAGTTTGGCTCTCCGCTGGCTACAGAGGTATGATCAGCAATTTTTGGGAAAACACGACTCCCAGCAGATTCACCATGATAGTTTGGTGCTGGTCAGCTAGTTTTCATGGGTGGGGGTGATTGGGGAGGGAGGCACCGATCCTGTAATGTCAATCCGTCTTGGTTCTGAGGACACGTTGACCCTCGTCGACTGAGGTCAATGAAATTTCCGTCACATTCTCAAGGCTTGTGACCAGGACGGTGGTTCCCATGGGAGGTCGTGGTTATTCCCATAGATATTTGCAGGGCTTTGAGGACGTCATTCGGATGGAGGCCAGGATCTCCAGGCTGGATATGATACCGTCCTGCAGGACTAGTACTAGATCATGGTTCTGCCAGACGAATTCGGGCAAAGTGCCCTCTGTGAATGTAATTTTGTAGCACCAACTTGTCTCACCTGGACTCCTGGTCGGTGCCAGACTTTACCACCATGCAAATACTTGGGGGCCTGCAGGGATCAAAGGGTCCCCTGCTGGGGAGGGGATGGTTGGAGTTGCTCCTTAAGGACCTGCATGTATACATTTTTTTTCAGAATCCAAATAATACTATCATATCCAGTGTCTAATTCCAGGAAACCAATCCTTGCAGCCAGTCTCCCAGAAAATGGGTGAAATTGGGCAACTGCTCAGATTGACACCCCCTAAAACAGGACCTGGTACCTCGAGAAGCAATTTTGCTGCATTCTCTCCAGCTTTATTTTAGGGTGTAAAATGGTGAACTGTGCAAACTCTTAAGGAAGAGTCATAGAGGATTTCTTAACCGGTCATAAAATAAGAGACGTGACGCAGACGAGATCTGTTAGGATTCTCAGAAATTATATTTAAAGGTTAGAAATGAAAATTGCTGCATATTTCTAAAAACAAGACACGTTTATTATGGTTTCATGGTAGAAAGAAAATTAACAGGTTTCCAATTATATACACTGGACGTTATGTCCTAAATCAAGGGTGTACAGGAATATAACTACTATAATACTGCCTCCTATGTACAAGAATATAACTACTATAATACTCATCCTATGTACAAGAATATAACTACTATAATACTCATCCTATGTACAAGAATATAACTACTATAATACTGCCTCCTATGTACAAGAATATAACTACTATAATACTGCTCCTATGTACAAGAATATAACTACTATAATACTGCTCCTATGTACAAGAATATAACTACTATAATACTGCTCCTATGTACAAGAATATAACTACTATAATACTGCCTCCTATGTACAAGAATATAACTACTATAACACTGCTCCTATGTACAAGAGTATAACTACTATAATACTGCTCCTATGTATAAGAATATAACTACTATAATACTGCTCCTATGTACATGAATATAACTACTATAATACTGCCTCCTATGTACAAGAATATAACTACTATAATACTCATCCTATGTACAAGAATATAACTACTATAATACTCATCCTATGTACAAGAATATAACTACTATAATACTGCCTCCTATGTACAAGAATATAACTACTATAATACTGCTCCTATGTACAAGAATATAACTACTATAATACTGCTCCTATGTACAAGAATATAACTACTATAATACTGCTCCTATGTACAAGAATATAACTACTATAATACTGCCTCCTATGTACAAGAATATAACTACTATAACACTGCTCCTATGTACAAGAGTATAACTACTATAATACTGCCTCCTATGTACAAGAATATAACTACTATAATACTGCTCCTATGTACAAGAATATAACTACTATAATACTGCTCCTATGTACAAGAATATAACTACTATAATACTGCCTCCTATGTACAAGAGTATAACTACTATAATACTGCTCCTATGTATATAGAATATAACTACTATAATACTGCTCCTATGTACATGAATATAACTACTATAATACTGCCTCCTATGTACAAGAATATAACTACTATATACTGCTCCTATGTACAAGAATATAACTACTATAATACTGCTCCTATGTACAAGAATATAACTACTATAATACTGCTACTATGTACAAGAATATAACTACGTATAATACTGCTCTATGACAAGAATATAACTACTATAATACTGCCTCCTATGTACAAGAATATAACTACTATAATACTGCCTCCTATGTACAAGAATATAACTACTATAATACTGCTCCTATGTACAAGAATATAACTACTATAATACTTGCTCCTATGTACAAGAATATAACTACTATAATACTGCTCCTATGTACAAGAATATAACTACTATAATACTGCCTCCTATGTACAAGAATATAACTACTATAATACTGCCTCCTATGTACAAGAATATAACTACTATAATACTGCCTCCTATGTACAAGAATATAACTACTATAATACTGCTCCTATGTACAAGAATATAACTACTATAATACTGCCTCCTATGTACAAGAATATAACTACTATAATACTGCCTCCTATGTACAAGAATATAACTACTATAATACTGCCTCCTATGTACAAGAATATAACTACTATAATACTGCCTCCTATGTACAAGAATATAACTACTATAATACTGCTCCTATGTACAAGAATATAACTACTATAATACTGCCTCCTATGTACAAGAATATAACTACTATAATACTGCTCCTATGTACAAGTCCTGAGTCCTCTGTCAGGGGAGCGGTGTTGTGTATGTGAGTTGACCAGTACCACTTTTATGATTGGGGTGTTCCAGGCCTTGGACCTCCAGCATTTATACTTGAAGCCTCCTCGGTTCTCTCCCGTCCTGGTCCTGTGTACAGCTGTGTCCTCCAGCACCTCGTAATTCTTCATATTCAGAGGTATTCCACCATCTCTCTGTCCATGATTCCGCTCTGCACATTCGCTGTGCTCCAGCTCCCGATCAGCAGTTGATTTGCTGACACTGGGATCTGGGATCGTGCTGTCATCCTGCACCCTGTGACCTGACGTTGCGGATGTTTTTCTCAGCTCATTATTCCTTACGTGTCCTTTTTTCTTTTGTGTGAAATCATTTTGTTTCCTGTTGAGCCATCATGTTGGTCATCTGCAGGTGTAACAGGTTTTGGGTGACGGCCACCATCGCAGCCCCCTTTTGTGTTTTTCAGTATTCCTAAGACTCTACATGCATCTCTTCTTCTGACTGTGTGTCAGTCTACACTGCACTGCTGGCCTTTTATTCTTACTATGTTTGCTTGCCACGGTCAACTGACTATAAAACTATCTGGCAGTTGTCTTCTGAGCCTGTCCCGAAAAAAATCCAGGAACAATATAGATTCGTATTGAACCATCAACAAGTACCACCACCAGGAGGGGGCACCATTTGCTCTTGCTCTGGGACCCCTCCTTTCGGTGTGTTCTCTTGATATCTGCTCTGAACAACGGAACCAGTTTCCATCAGGTAGAACGGATCTTCTTAAGTCTTCAGTCACCAGCACTGTTCATAGGAAACCAACGCGTTTCGGGGTCTGTCATGGGCTGTGCAGATAGGAAGCACTTGGTAAAGGCATGAGTAGTCGATTGAGAGTCCTCGCCTTATCCTTTGTCTAAGGATAGGGAAGGAGTTAGAAACTTTTAGGAAACCATCCGCCATTGTGGAACTTTCTGTGAAACGCGTGGCGGCTGCTCATGAAATGTGTAACTCAGGTTAAGTGAGGACAGGAGCGTTTTATAACTCTATTACCGGTAGTGCTGTTCATAAAAACCTCGACTTTTATGTTCACTTCTCACAGCTGAAGGTTTATTGTATCCAGTCTATACAACCTGCACTGATACATTGTAGCAAAGTATCGCCACAGGAGAGAGTTGTTTTGCCGGCTGGATACAATTGTAACAAACCCTCAGTATTCAGATCTGTTTGCTGTCAGTGTATGAAAACAGTAAACCTGCACATAGATGGTCCTGCCGTCACAATACAGATGTATCCAGCTGCACAAAGCTCTCTGCTTGTTTGTTACAATGTATCAGTCTGGATTCAGCTCAGAGCAGGGCCGCCTCTGTGCAGTTTTACAGGCTGTGAACGGAAACATTAGTGTTGTCACTCACTGACAGCAAGCAGACGTCTTGAATATGGTGAGAATTTAAAGCACAAAGTTATTAAGAAGTTGCGGTAAAGGGTTTTCCGCGGCAGAGACGACCGCTATCCGCAGTGCAGCCACCACATTGATCGTCTCATCGCCCCCGCGCCGCTCCTGGCAAACACCTGATTTTTACCAGGGGAAGTGACGACCAGCCGGGTACTTCCCCTGCAGATGAATGGCCGTCTGTGTACCTCCAGAATGGGGGCTGCTTCTACACAACGGTTCCCGTCCTGGCTCCTCCCCTCCCTCTATGATATATTTGTGCCCTTATAGGTAATAGGGATGGGGCTGTCCTCATGAGACATCCCCTTTAATTTACCTAAGTTTAATCATTGTGTAATAAGTCGTTCTCCTCACTCTTCAATATCTCTGCTTGCTGTCTAGGAGTCTGACCATTCTTGTCTAAGGCAAAGGCTACACGGTGACACTGGTCACGGCTAGGATCGGTAAGTAGCGTTGATCCCATAGAAATGCATAGGATCGCTGCAACAGTCGCATGAAATACAACACTGCTGGATTTCTTGCGACTGCCACGGCGATCCTATTTATTTGTATGGAATCATCGCTACTCAGCGATCCTGGCAGCGGCAGGTGTCACGTGACTAGTATCGCTGTGTAGCCCTTGCCTAAAGGGGTTTTGGTGGAGTAGAGTAAAGATGACCTATCACCAGGATACGTCATCCGTATCTGATTGGTGGGGGTCCAATACCCAGCACCCCCATCGATTAGCCGTCTGCGGTGCTGCAGTGAGTGCCGCCACCTCATCCGAGTGATGTCACTTTCATCGGTTGCCTGGCCTAGTTGCAGCTCCGCTCCATTCAAGTGAATGAGCCTGGGGTGTAATACCAAGCATGGCCACTTTAAAACGGACGGCGCTGTTCTTGGTTTGCTGTAAGGAGCCTGCAGCGCCCACTGGACGGCCGTGGCCTCTTAAAATGGTGGAGGAGTAGGAAGTCGGACCCCCACAGGTCAGATATTGATGGCCCATCCATATTAAACACCCAGAATACCCCTTTTAAATCAAAAGGCTAAAAAACCCTCAGGAGACTTAAAGGGGTTGTCCCATCACAGACAATGGGGGCGTATCGGTAGGATAAGCCCCCATTGTCTGATAGGTGCAGGTCCCACACCTATAACAAGAACGGAGCGGGGATAGCGGTGGCTGAAGGACCCTGGGTTTCTGGCCACCAACTGGTGCAGCTCCCATAGAAGTGAATAGGAGCGCACCGCATACGAACGGCCACCGCTCCCATTCATTTCTATGGGGACGACAGAAATAGCCGAGCCAGTAGTGGGACCCGTACCTATCAGACAATGGGGGCATATCCTAGCGATATGCCCCCATTGTCTATGATGGAAAAAACCCCTTTAATACATCCCACAGCTGAGGGTTTGTTACAATTCGATCCAGTCTAGTCAATCCTTTGTGAGTGAAACACTTCGGGCAGCACAAATCTCCGCCCTGTCCGTAATGCTACAATGTATCAGTGCAGATAAAATGTACCAATCTGGATACAATAGTAGCAGTCCTTGCTTCTGGGTGTGAAGAACCTGTGATGTGATCGGTGCAGTGGGTAAACAGAGGAGGAGGCCGGTAAATAGCAGTGTGTGACCTTTACCTTCCAGGCGCTATATTTGTGTATTATATGGGGCAGGGGTGCAGGTGGCGGATGAACACGCCTCGTCCCCGAAGAGCAGCTTCTAGTGGGAGGACTCGCTCACAACACTCATTATATATCCTTATATTGTATCTACGGTATTAGTGGTATGGGAAGGTGCACTGGTGGGGGTGATGTGTGCACAGGGCGGGAGCTTGGAGCACCTGATCTATGGTGCAAAATCTATACGCTTCACTCCTGTATCTAACCAGTATGTGTGGTGATCATCCGTGGGTTCTACCAATGACCTGTGTCCACGATATGTTGATATTAACTGTATAGCGGCATTATTTATACATTGCGGTATCATTACAAGCTCAGCACAGTACATCAGTTTTAGGCATACACCGGTGCATATGTAAGGAGATTTACCTGGTGCTTATGCCCAACGTGCAGAGGAACCGTGATGTGAACAGAGCTATAGTTTAGCAGTGTATGGCGGTATTTACTTGGCACCAAACTGTATTATCTTTGCAGTGCAGTATTTTAGGCTGCTATATAGTTGTAGTGTGTAGATATGATACTCGTGCTATACAGCACTATTACATAGGCATTATATGGTTATATGTTTGCCTCTGTTACCCCTCTGTGGACACTTTATTTAGCAGAGGTGCAGGAGTAGCAATCGCTCCTGGGAACTGAATTCTGCGGGGCCCTAAAGCTCTTCTGCCACATAAGACGCCATTATTATAAAGTGCACAAGGGCCCTATTACAGAATTTGATCGGGGCCAAGGAGCTTCAGGTTCCACTTCTGCACATGAGGCATCAGCCGGTGTAAGGAAAGCCTTGTTCGGTGATCCCGGCCTAACCAGGGCTAATCCTGCATGGTACTAATAGTCCACAGCAGCACAGAGTATTTATTTTGAGTAGTTATCATCATCATCATCATCGGACTTAAACTGGTTTTGTTTCTTTCTTCAGAACGTTCAGTCAGAAGAAGGCCGCCGTGGAGAAGGAGTACGCACAGGTGAGAACAGACGCCAGATGCAGTCACAAGGTTATTCATATCTGTACTGCGATAATCATCCCGGAGTTAGATCACACAGACTTCATTCAGTGTCATTTTATTAGTTCTGTTCCTTCTCAAGATGGAGCACAGATCTCAGACAGTGTGGGGGAGGGAAGCGACCACTGTTCTGGAAATATTTCTGAAAGTGGACAATTCTGCTGAGAAACTAAGGGGGTACTTACTAACAGAAATATGTGTATATTAGGTGTATTTCTGGCGCTCACCCCAGGTCTAAAAAAGTGGGCGTGGTGACAAAAGGGGTGGGGTCGGCAGGCACGACTTATTCATCATGTTCTAACTCTTGTTTTAGGCCTAGAATATCGGCTAAAGTTGTGGCCCGGCAAGGGCCGCTGATGTAGATTTAGAACAGCAGCGGTGGATTTGCTGAAGTAGGCCTCCAGTCAAGACTCTACCGGTACTCCTCCTATGTACAAGCCTATAATACAGGCCTGCTATGTAATATAACTACTATAATACTGTCCATGGCATACTGCCTATGCTGCCCAGCTAGCTCCTATGTACAAGCACACTGGAGTCTATTGTTGTACAAGAATAATACTACAAGCATACTGCTCCTATGTGTAACTACTAACTGCCGGCCTAATACAAGACTACTATACAATACTGCTATGAGACTGTCCTATGTACAAGTAGCCCTAGTACAAGAATATAATACTATAATACGTGTACATAATAGCTATGTACAAGATATAACTACTGCCTAATATAATGTAACTACTAATACTGTCCTAAATAATATTACTAATATCCTTCCTAGTACAAAGAATATAACTACTATATTACTATTGCTACTATAACTACTATATCTGCCTTATTACAAGAATATAACTACTATATACTCTCCTACTACAAGCTACACTCTACAAGATATAACTACTATAATATTCTACAAGAATATAACTACTATAATATATCCTGCTTAACACACATACAAGAATATATACTACATACTGACTATATAAACTATGTACAAGAATATAACTATACTTCTCCTATGTACAAGAATATAACTACTATAATACTGCTCCATGTACAAGAATATAACTACTAATATATACTGGCATGTACAAGAATATAACTACTATAATAGAATATAAACTACTATAATATACTGACTCCTATACTACTATAATAATGTACAAGAATATACTACTATGTACAAGATATATAACTCTTATACTATGGCCTCCTATATACAAAATATACTTACATAATACTTACTGCCTATGTACAAAAATAAACTATAAATACTGCCTCCTAGTACAAGTAATATAAAGAATATACTACTGCTATAATACTATAATACTGCCTCCATGTACAAGAATATAACTACTATAATACTGCCTCCTATGTACAAGATATAATACTATACAAGAATATAACTATATATACCTGCCTCCTATGTACAAGAATATAAACTATAATACTGCTATATATCATAATACTATATAACTGCCTCTATGTATGTATATATAATATATATACTACGAATATAACTACTATAATATGTACAAGAATATAACTACTATAATACTGTAATATAACTACTATAAATAACTGCTCCTATGTACAAGGATATAACTACTATAATACTGACCTCGTATATTCAGTACGTATCAGGAATGCTGGTATTAGTTTCTGTGTGTCTTTATGATGCCCTCTTCTGTGTTTTGGGGATTGATTTCAGGCTCGTCTGGCTCTTGGTTTTTGTCCCGGTGCCACCTTTAAGCGGCAGCTGTTTGTTTGAGCTCTGGTTGCATTCATTGGCGCTGGCTGGCGTTCTTCAGCTGGTGCACGAGTCCTTCATAAAGGGAAGCGTTGTTGACCTACACAGCAGGGGAAACTGCTTCCTGCATCCTGCAATGAATACCTATGAGCGAGCTGAAATTCCGTCTTTGTTCTGGAGCAGAGCAGCGATTGTCCCCGGCTCCATGAGAAAGTGGCGGCTTCACATGCCAGGGAATCGGTGCCAGTGTCACCTGCCGGGTTTAATGAGGGATACGTTATGTTTGTGTGGGTTGTGAACTTCTTCGGAATCAACGGCTCATTTATCCATAAAAATGTACTGAAAATCTGCGTTTTGCTATTGGAATAATCAGTGATCGGTGTGATCTGTGCAGGAACCTGACATCAGGTGTTCAAATCTCCTGCAGCGCCACCACAGGAGAAATAAAGTATTACACAGTTATCACTAAAAATCAGTGGCTATGTATGAGACCCCTACACATTGTAAGTCCTCCGGAGACAGACCCCATTGTAGCCTTTGCGATTAGAATAATTTTTACATGTCCCAACTCCCCCTACCCGCTACAGGTGACAGATGATGACGGGTGATAAACGCTAATGGCCGCCAGACTATGAATAGAATTGGACGTTCTGTTCTTTTTTTTTTTTTTTCTTTTAACTCTGGTGTCAGTCTACACTGTAATTCTGGCATTCTATTCATGAACTGCAAACAGTTAATATCTACATAAAAAAAAAAATTAAGCTTAAGCTAAAATCCAATTTGACTTGGTAATACTGTAATATCAGATGAAGTTACTGTGTAAAAAAAAAATAAAAAATTTTTTGCGCTTTTTATTATGCGTGAAAGCGTCTCCACGTTCAGATGTGTTTTCTTCTAGTGCGAATGTAACAGTTTGTTTCCCTTTATAAAAAGTGTTAATTTCAGTGGCTGTCAGACGGCGGACATATGCTGCATATCAAACAGAAGAAAGCCGCCGCGTGCCTGCGCAGCGCTAGTGTGAAGAAGGTGCGAAGAAGCCGCCAAAAGGGGATACGCTGTAGAAATGGAAATTTTTAAAAAAATATATTTTATTTCTATTGATTTTAAATCTTAGAAATTTGTTCTCTGTATGTTTTTATTTCTTTTCAAATTTTTAAGAGCATAAATCGAAATTTTAAAAAAGTTAAAGGGGTTTTGCGGGAGTTTACTACTGATGACCTATCCTCAGGACAGGTGATCAGTATCTGATCGGTGGGGGTCCGACACCCATTAGCCACCGATTAGCTGTTTGAGAAGGCAGCAGCGCTCCTGTGAGTGCCGCGGCCTTCTCTTAGCTTTTCCTAGGCCAGTGATGTCACGTTCATCGGTCACGTGTCCTAGGAGAGGCTCAGCCCCATTCAAGTGAATGGGGCTGAGCGCGATACCAAGCACAACCACTATACAATGTACGGCGCTGTGCTTGGTGAGCGGGGAGAAGGTAGCGGTGCTAACAGGAGAGCCGGTTCCTTCTCAAACAGCTGATCAGTGGAGGTCCTGGGTGTCAGACCCCCACTGATCAGATACTGATAGGTCATCAGTAGTAAAATCCTGGAAAACCCCTTCAAATAAACACACTCTATTACAGTCACATTGTTATATACATTAACCCCTTCCTGCTCTGCGCTGTAGCAGTAGGTGGCGGCAGGAAGGTAGTTAGCGTGCGCTCTCTTCACAGTAACGGCGGGCTCTGTCTAGGCCACGTATCCAGTGAACGTGGCGCCACAGGCCTAGGAAGAGGCTGCAGTGCTCCAGTCTTTTGGCGGAGGAGTCGGACCCCCTAACTATCAGATTAACTACCCTGAGGGTAGGCTGTCAATATAAAAGTTTTAGAGCTAAGTGGTTAGAGATAGGTAGGGGGCGCTGTGTCCCTCTACCATGCCCCAGCCCCTGCACCATTACTGTAATTGAAATAATACACTGTAATACAGAAGTATTGCAGTGTATTATAATGGTCGATCAGAGCATCGCAGGGTCAGTTCCCCTACTGGGGCAAATCGTTTTTAAGGTCTGCATTGAAACCTCGACCCTTTTACAAGGCTGAATCGAACAGATGAGATATCAATTCTCTAATTGAGGTACTATAGTCATAAATAAGAAAAAAAAAAAGTAAAAATTTTTTCAAAAATGTAAAAAGTTTCCGACGCTATTTTTTCCTGCTGCCAGACCATATCAAAGAGCGGTGTTCGATCTGTATGGTTGCTGGTGCTCCCAGCCTCTCATCTCTATTCTTCTTCATTGTCAAAGTTGCAGGATGGCGCACCGAAGGATTGTCACCCCGAGCGGCAAAGCTGCCAGCTGGTAACAACGTAAGCCGCGGCTCTAGCTGAGGGGACGTTCCGTGTCACGATCTATAATCCTCGGCCTCACGCGGATGTAAATATTTAATGGAGGCAGGAATTTAGTTCCTCTTTTGATGCGTCACACGTCGCGTATGTTAGGAAAATTCTTCCGCTATTATCCTTATATTTAGTGTGATAGCGGTGTACAGGACTGTCAGTGATCCTACAAACAGTATATTCCTGTGCAGACTCCCATGTGTTTGGAGAAGGGGGATCAAATCCTGTCTGTGTCTTCACATATGGATTCTCTGCCCTGGTCTCGCCTAGGTAAAAAGCAACACAACACATTGAAGTAAAAATGTAAAGGGCTTCTTTAGTTTCATATAAATAAAGTTTATTGTAAATCTCCACCTTTTATACGGAGCTCCAAATCCCCTGCATGCACATGGACTGAAACAATAGAATTCTGACCGCCTGCAGCCACCACTAGAGGGAGCCTAGGAGCTTCCTGCATACATTGAGCTGCGGAGCTCCCTCTTGTGGTGACTGCAGGTAGCCAGGATGGTCATTTCTCCGCCTGTGTTTTATGCAGCAGATTTGGAGCTCTGTATCAAAAAAAATGGAACTCCACTTGCTATAAAGATTTATCAGGATATGAATGCCACTCAGAAAAAAACTTTAATTACAGTGTAATGAAGGAGTCTACAGCTTAATATACTTTTTGTTTCAGTTCCTCCCATCTTTCAGGGTTTCCAGACCCTGGAAAACTTGCAGTGACCCAACACATGCAACAGCTGAGGGTTTGTTACAGTTGTGTCCAGGTTTTCATCTGGGAGGTGCAAACATCAGCAGCACAAATCTCACATTTCCCTATGCTTTGTTACAATGTATCAGTGCTGGTAAAATGCTGTAGATGAGAGGTGCACGGCCTGGTTCTCAGGGCCCATATGCAGCCCACAGTCCCTTCTCTCTGTGCCCCAGAACTGTCTGTGGGATGATGCTTCAGAAAGACGTTGCTGTCAATGAATTGAGATCGGCTCGTCAAAACTAGCTTCCACTGTTATGAGTGGGCGTTGTGTGGCAGGCTCTGTTATGGGGGCGCTATGTGGCAGGCGCTGTTATGGGGGGGCGCTGTGTGGCGAGCTCTGTTATGGGGGGGGGAAGCTGTGTGGCAGGCTCTGTTAGTGGGGGGGAGGAGCTGGTGTGGCAGGCTCTGTTATGGGGGGGAGGAGCTGTGTGGCAGGCTCTGTTATGGGGGGAGGAGCTGTGTGGCAGGCTCTGTTATGGGAGGAGGAGCTGTGTGGCAGGCTCTGTTATGAGGGGGAGGAGCTGTGTGGCAGGCTCTGTTATGGAGGGGGAGGAGCTGTTGGCAGGCTCTTATGGGGGGGTTGTGTGGCAGGCTCTGTTATGGGGGGAGGAGCTGTGTGGCAGGCTCTGTTATGGGGGGAGGAGCTGTGTGGCAGGCTCTGTTATGGGGGGAGGAGCTGTGTGGCAGGCTCTGTTTATGGAGGGGGAGGAGCTGTGTGGCAGGCTCTGTTATGGGGGGGGAGGAGCTGTGTGGGCAGGCTCTGTTATGAGGGGGGAGGAGCTGTGTGGCAGGCTCTGTTATGGGGGGGAGGATCTGGGTGGCAGGCTCTGTTATGGGGGGGAGGAGCTGTGTGGCAGGCTCTGTTATGGGGGGGAGGAGCTGTGTGGCCAGCTCTGTTATGGGGGGGGAGGAGCTGTGTGCAGGCTCTGTTATGGGGGGAGGAGCTGTGTGGCAGGCTCCGTGTTATGGAGGGGGAGGAGCTGTGGTGGCAGGCTCTGTTATGGGGGGGGGAGCTGTGTGGCAGGCTCTGTTATGGGGGGGGGAGCTGTGTGGCAGGCTCTGTTATGGGGGGGAGGAGCTGTGTGGCAGGCTCTGTTATGGGGGGGGAGCTGTGTGGCAGGCTCTGTTATGGGGGGGGGGAGCTGTGTGGCAGGCTCTGTTATGGGGGGGGTGCTGTGTGGCAGGCTCTGTTATGGGGGGAGGAGCTGTGTGGCAGGCTTCTGTTATGGGGGGACGCTGGTGTGGCAGGCTCTGTTATGGGGGGGAGGAGCTGTGTGGCAAGGCTCTGTTATGGGGGGACGCTGTGTGGCAGGCTCTGTTATGGGGGGGGGAGCTGTGTGGCAGGCTCTGTTATGGGGGGAGGAGCTGTGTGGCAGGCTCTGTTATGGGGGGGAGGAGCTGTGTGGCAGGCTCTGTTATGGGGGGGAGGAGCTGTGTGGCAGGCTCTGTTATGGGGGGAGGAGCTGTGTGGCAGGCTCTGTTATTGGGGGGGGGGAGCTGTGTGGCAGGCTCTGTTATGGGGGGGAGGAGCTGTGTGGCAGGCTCTGTTATGGGGGAGGAGCTGTGTGGCAGGCTCTGTTATGGGGGGGGGAGCTGTGTGGCAGGCTCTGTTATGGGGGGAGGAGCTGTGTGGCAGGCTCTGTTATGGGGGGGAGGAGCTGTGTGGCAGGCTCTGTTATGGGGGGAGGAGCTGTGTGCAGGCTCTGTTATGGGGGGCGCTGGTTGTGGCAGGCGCTGTTATGGGGGGGTGCTGTGTGGCAGGCTCTGTTATGGGGGGGGGGGAGCTGTGTGGCAGGCTCTGTTTATGGGGGGGGGGTGCTGTGTGGCAGGCTCTGTTATGGGGGGAGGAGCTGTGTGGCAGGCTCTGTTATGGGGGGAGGAGCTGTGTGGCAGGCTCTGTATGGGGGGGTGCTGTGTGGCAGGCTCTGTTATGGGAGGAGGAGCTGTGTGGCAGGCTCTGTTATGGGGGGAGGAGCTGTGTGGCAGGCTCTGTTATGGGGGGGAGGAGCTGTGTGGCAAGGCTCTGTTATGGGGGGACGCTGTGTGGCAGGCCTCTGTTATGGGGGGCAGTAAGCAGAGGTCTTAAAAATGGAGTGGAGTAAAAACAGTGTCTCTTAGAAAGCTGCAATGCTTTTCATTCTACAATGAGTCAGGACAGTGGACACTTGTTGTAGACTTCGGGAGCAGCGGGGTGACCACTGTTCTCCCGTTGGGGTCAGGAGAGGCCACTGAAGACACAGAGTCGCCGTCTACGCAGTGTTCGCGCTGGACGCGGTTTTCTCCATCGCTGGAATGTTTCCTCTCAGCCAAGGGAAACAGCTCGGCCGAGCCAGAACCGGCTCCTATTATTGGAAATGACACCGGGTATCTGCTGGGTCATACTTGGCTCTGCTTCCTCAAGTCTCGGGCAGAGATGGATGGAGAGAGGACATTTAAAGGGCCAGTCACCTAAACCGTTCCCTGGTCTCATGTGGACTCCTTGTAACACTGATGTGTCCAGGATGATTATTCATTTTATTTCCAGGCCTTTCTTAAAGGGAAACTTCATGTTAGTATAATCTGCATATAAACTAAAGTGGTGTGCTTTTTTCTTTAATGTTTTTTATTTAACTCTTTTGTGATCTCTTTAGTTTTTGAATTATATTTCCAAACATTTTACTTAATTGTTTAGCTTTTTTTTTTTGTCACACAAGAGGATTTGAACCTGCAGCTCCCTGATACTTCTGTATTACAGTGTGTTATGCCTCTGACAGCGCGTAATTGGAGTACAAAGATGAAAAACCTCAAAACCTTCATTAAAGGGGTTCTCTGGGAATGAAGAAAAATAAAAATACTTAAATATTAGTTTATTATAAATATATTCCCAAATACCTTTCATTAGTTATAACGGCTCGTTTTGTCTGGGGAGCAATCGTTAGGAGAAACAAAATGGCCGCCGTCCTATTAGTACACACAGAACCTGTCCTAATCACACAGGAGAACAAGTTACTTCACAACACTGAGGTAAAGAGCTGCCACATCCTCCTCTCTGCTCTACATGTCAGGGATTATGGTCCTGAATACAGGTGAATCTTTGTGGGAATGGAGTTCATGAGGAGACATGTAGTACAGAGAGGAGGTGGGAAGTGGCTAATGAGCAGTAGCTCTTGTCTGCAGTCTCCATTACCACAAAGATTCAGCTAAATATCATATTAATCTGTATTCAGGATCATAATCCCTGACAAGCAGAGCAGAGAGGAGGATGAGGCAGCTCTTTACCTCAGTGTTGTGAAGTAACTTGTCCTCCTGTGTGATTAGGACAGGTTTTGTGTGTAGTAATAGGACGGCGGCCATTTTATTTCTCCTAATGATTTCTCCCCAGACAAAAGGAGCCATTATAACTAATGAAAAGGTATTTGGGAATATATTTATAATAAAGTAATATTGAAAGGGGTTGTCTCATCTCGCTGTTACTAAGGTGAGATGAGACAATCCCTTTAAGTATTTTCATTTTTTTTTATTTACCGGAGAACCCCTTTAAGCCCCAGACTGCTATGGAAACCCAATGGCACCCCGCAATCACATCCTAGGAGTGCCTATTGGGTGACATAGGGAGCACCCTGTGATCACATTTTGGGGGTACCCATTGGTTGACAGAGGGAGCACCCTGTCTAACTTTTTGGATGCCAGGGTCACTAATGGCATCTAAGAGGTTAAATGGCAGGCATGGCGCCGGCTATATACATCCTTGCCGACAGTCCCAATTGCCACGGCACAGTCCCGCATACTGGACTGCAGAAGAGGCGCGGCTTAAGCAAATCTGTCTGAAATGTAAGTGTTGACTGGTATTTTGGATCATGTTTTTAAGTATATGTATGGTACGGCTTATGGCGCGGGCGCAGTACCTCCACCTCGTATATGGCACTTCAAATTAAGTAGCAGACACCAGGGCCTTGGATTTACACCACCGAAAATGCCCTATACCCCATATCTGTTCTTAAAGGACTAGTAACAAAAAAAAAAAAAAACTGCCAGTACTATGATATCAGGCACTCTGCTTTAGTATTATAAGGTGAGGACTTTAGGGTTAATGCTCCAAATGCCTCGTCACCCCCCCACCCACCACCCATAGGGTATCTATTATAACCTGGAGGGAGGGGCTTGTCCACTTCGGAATGTTACAGGATGTCCCCGAGCTGCTACATTGTGTCAGCACGTTTGTCCTTTGTCATTCAGATGGGTAAATGTGTAACTGGAGGCCTCTGGGAATCTGTCAGTGTAACATGTCGGTGGACTCGTAATAAATGATGTCATGTAAACTGCGGGGCCCGGCCTATGTTTGAGTAAAGGTGTGTCATCCAGGGTAAGATAAAAAAATCTGCCCTTCTGAGAAAGTCCACTGAACAGCAGCCCCGACCTGATGAACATTGATCACTGGTATCTATTGTTGTAAATGAAGAATTATGTACTGTCTCTTTAACAGATTTTTCTGCCATCACCCGAATCATGTTCCTGATCGCACAGCGTCACCTGTGACCGGGGTTTACAGGCAAATCTCTGTGTAATGCTGACTAACTGCAAATCCTTTAGCTTTACTTCTCTTGTACTGATCTTGAGCTTCATTACGTCTTCTACTCCAGTCACAACCAAAGCTGCATTATCCATTCTGATGGTTTCCTGCCTGCAGAACCACACATCACACCATGACTCCTAAAGTAAAAGAAATATGCAGCAACATTACAAATAGCCTAAACATCTCCTGCCGTTTCCTGTACACAGCTCCTCGGCAGTCCTATGTGTCTCCATGGTAACAGACTACAAACAAACCCTGTGTAGTCTGATCCTGCAGTTTTGGGCTAAAACCACTAACATTCCCTTCTCTGTCGGTCAGTGGTCTTCAAACTGTGTCTTACTAGCTACTGTCAAACTACAACTCCCAGCATGCACTAACAGCTTGCAGGGCATGCTGGGAGTTGTGGTTTTGCAACAGCTGGAGAGCTACAGATGAGAGATCACTGACGAACAGAGATGGGAGAGAGGGAGTGGATTAGCCCAGAGCTGCAGGATCTGACTACACAGGGTTTGTTTGGAGTCCGTTACCATGGAGACACATAGGTCTGCCTAAGAGCTGTGTGCAGAATACGGTAAGAGATTCTTAAGACTCTCTCTAATGTTGCTTTGTTTTTCTTTTACGTTACCTTTGTAACAGCAATAAATTAAATTAAAAGGCGGACGTTTCCTCGGCCTCGCAGTCTCTGCGCTCACACTCCTTGTGCTGAAGCTAGAGAGATGAGCGGCGCCAAAGTTGTGCCACTTACCTCCCGAATTAAATCATCGGAACTGCTGGCTGTGTCTTTGTGGATACATTTTTATATGGAATGAATACAATGTATCTATCACACATCTATAGTGTATGATGTATGTGTGTATAGCGCCCCCTGTGGCCATGTCCTCTCAGATGATGTATTGTCCTTTTTTGCTGTGTTGCGATCGGCTTCTCGCTTTACGTCACTTTTATGGATTAGTCACAGCGACACAAAAGCTCCATTTTTCCCGGAGATATTTGGATGACAGAAGTTCTGAGATGTGATTGTAGAGCCAGGGCTTTAAAGCCGTCAGTAATGGCTGGTGGGCATGTAACGCCCCCGCTGACAGTGCTCGGCTTGTCTCCTGCCACACTTGGGGCCTTGTACTGAGCGGGCGGCTGCATCCTGCCTCCACCCAATGAAAATACAGGAGTGTGCCGGGGCACAGAGAGCAGTCAGTGCGCTGCAGAGCCTCCGTCCTCCGCCACAGGAATGTTTCCATAGGATGAAGAGTTTAGGTCAGTGACTCCTCTTCAGGCCTGGGCAGTGAAGGGCGCCATTCATAAGACCCTGGCAGGAGGACAGGCCCAGCCAATAGATAATATTCAACCCAGCAAGTACCTGTATACATCGGTGGGGGCAGGAATGTGCCGAGCTGGCAGACGTGCCCTTATATCCTGACTAGGCCCGTGTGTTACTTCATTACTGGAGTGTATCTAAACCTGTCATGTCTGATACAGTCTGCAGAACAACTGTATCTAATCCTATCGGAGGACTCTGTTAGATATATTCTTGTGCATAGTAGCAGTATTATAGTAGTTATATTCTTGTACATAGGAGCAGTATTATAGTAATTATATTCTTGTACATAGGAGGCAGTATTATAGTAGTTATATTCCTGTACATAGGAGGCAGTATTATAGTAGTTATATTCTTGTACATAGGAGCAGTATTATAGTAGTTATATTCTTGTACATAGTAGCAGTATTATAGTAGTTATATTCTTGTACATAGGAGCAGTATTATAGTAATTATATTCTTGTACATAGGAGCAGTATTATAGTAGTTATATTCTTGTACATAGGAGGCAGTATTATAGTAGTTATATTCTTGTACATAGGAGCAGTATTATAGTTAGTTATATTCTTGTACATAGGAGGCAGTATTATAGTAGTTTATATTCTTGTACATAGGAGCAGTATTATAGTAGTTATATTCTTGTACATATGAGCAGTATTATAGTAGTTATATTCTTGTACATAGGAGCAGTATATAGTAGTTATATTCTTTGTAATAGGAGCAGTATTATAGTAGTTATATTCTTGTACAATAGGAGCAGTATTATAGTAGTTATATTCTTGTACATAGGAGGCAGTATTAATAGTAGTTATATTCTTGTACATAGGAGCAGTATTATAGTATTATAGTAGTTATATTCTTGTACATAGGAGCAGTATTATAGTAGTTATATTCTTGTACATAGGAAGCAGTATTATAGTAGTTATATTCTTGTACATAGGAGGCAGTATTATAGTAGTTATATTCTTGTACATAGGAGGCAGTATTATAGTAGTTATATTCTTGTACATAGGAGGCAGTATTATAGTAGTTATATTCTTGTACATAGGAGCAGTATTATAGTAGTATTATATATTCTTGTACATAGGAGGCAGTAGCATATTATAGTAGTTATATTCCTGTACATAGGAGCAGTATTATAGTAGTTATATTCTTGTACATAGGAGCAGTATTATAGTAGTTATATTCTTGTACATAGGAGCAGTATTATAGTAGTTATATTCTTGTACATAGGAGCAGTATTATAGTAGTTATATTCTGTACATAGAGCAGTATTATAGTAGTTATATTCCTGTACATAGGAGCAGTATTATAGTAGTTATATTCTTGTACATAGGAGCAGTATTATAGTAGTTATATTCTTGTACATAGGAGCAGTATTATAGTAGTTATATTCTTGTACATATGAGGCAGTATTATAGTAGTTATATTCTTGTACATATGAGGCAGTATTATAGTAGTTATATTCTTGTACATAGGAGGCAGTATTATAGTAGTTATATTCTTGTACATAGGAGGCAGTATTATAGTAGTTATATTCCTGTACATAGGAGGCAGTATTATAGTAGTTATATTCTTGTACATAGGAGCAGTATTATAGTAGTTATATTCTTGTACATAGGAGGCAGTATTATAGTAGTTATATTCTTGTACATAGGAGGCAGTATTATAGTAGTTATATTCTTGTACATAGGAGGCAGTATTATAGTAGTTATATTCCTGTACATAGGAGGCAGTATTATAGTAGTTATATTCCTAGTACATAGGAGGCAGTATTATAGTAGTTATATTCTAGTACTTAGGGGCGATATTACACTTGAGCTTTAAGATTTTCTCTTCCACATACTCTTGTCATACATAACACACACCAGGAGTTCACAACATGATGCAAATGACTTCTCTCCCTCCTACGAACATGCAAATATTGACACGGGGCGCACAGCTTGGTGCGAGTCTCCGGAGTCTGTGGGCCGCGATGTTCTGCCTGGATATAATTAGTCAGGAATTGCCAGGAACAAAGTTTCTTACTGGAATCTGGATGTAACAAACATCATTGGGTTTCTTCTCAGTGGAATCTATATTCTCATAAATGTGAGATTTGGCCGCTGCCCCTGTGACGGATCTCATGTTGATCTCTGTGACGTCGATCACCGAGCAGCATGAGAACTTTGCCCAGATGCCAGAAGACGTTGTGCAATCCCAAGCTGCCCGCGCTATTAATAGACGCCCGTTCGGCGTGCTGACCTCAGCAGGCTGCGAATGTGCCGAACATCTCCATTCATTCCTGCATTATCTGTTCCTGGAAAAGCTGGGTGACAACTTGTGTTGCCATTACAACACAGGTTTTTTGGGGGCTCTGGAATGGCAAATTTCCCTTGTTGTTCAGTTTAGAAATGGGACATCTGGCAGTACGAAATATTGCCATTCAGGGGTCAAGGAAAGCTGGGTGACCACCAGTATTGCTGCTGTAATGAGCTTCATGGGACTCTGAATGGCAAACCTGCCTCATTATGCATTGATATGAGAGTAGGGCTTCAATCACTATAAAGCATTGCCGTTCAGGAACCCAGGAAAGCTGGGTGACAACCTGTAATGTCGTCTGTATAGAGGTCACTGCGCTTTTATAGACTCCTGAAAGGTCAGACACTTGGTGTGGTCATGGGTCACTCTGAACCTGCCATGCATGAGGCAAGGAAAGCTAGGTGAAAACCCTGTGGAAGCTGATGGACGCCACCCAGCTTTCCCAGAGACATTATAACAACGAAATAACCGAATTCATTTTTACCTACCGGACAGAGGAGGATGATACAAAGTTCTCCTAATTTGCGAGACAGGGTGTGCACCCGCTTGTGATCCTCGACCACGATGGTGTCGCACGCCCTGTTAATCACATGGAGCCTCCGCCCAGTTGTTTGAAGAATTTTGACTAAGCAAAAATATAAATAAAATGTATCAAAACGATTACAAAAAGTTGCGACACCTGTGACTATGTAAACTGTGCTGGATACTGCGTGGACCGGACTTATGGACGAGGACTGTCACATGCCGCGTTCATCCAGCTGCGAGGACTTAGACGTACGTGTACAAATGTGACAGGAGGTTTCGGATGCAATATGTTTCATGCAGGGCTGTGGAGTCGGTAAGCCAAAGCCCCGACTCCATCTCCGACTCCTCAATTTCCCCTAACTCTGACTCCGACTCCCTCATACACGGCGGCGCATGTTTAAGTGATAACTTTAAACAAACTTTGCATAAATCAATAGTACAGATATGTCATGACAAAAAAAAGTTTTTGGTATGTTTTACTAGATATCTTTACTCTGAACTTCCAGTCTCAGGCTTTTCTCTGGGTACAGCTCACTAAGGGCCTGATGTATGAAAACTGTCTAGGCCTAATACTTTCTTTGTTGCCCATAGCAACCAATCAGAGCTCCCCTTTCACTTCTCCAGAGCACTATATGAAATGAAAGGGGAGCTCTGATTGGTTGCTATGGGCAACAAAGAAGCTTCTACACCTAGACAGTTTTCATACATAAAGCTCTAGGTGTTTTACATCAGAGGAAAAGCAAACTGAGGCTCCATTCACACGACCGTATGTATTCCGTGTCCTTATAAAAACTCAACGGAAGACATACGGAAAGTCTTCCGTAGTGTTCCGTAATTTTGCGGACCCATTGACTTTAATGGGGCTACGGACGTGTTTTGCTGCCAAGTATAGGACATGTTTCCTTTTTTTTGCGGGAGAACTTCCGCAATATACGGATGCTGAATGCACACGGTGTGCATTCCGCATTTTTTTTCTCCTATGGAAAAATGAATGGGTCCGTATGGTTCCGCATCTTATCCGCAGAAATGAACATGTGGTCGTGTGAATGGGGCCTAAAACATAAAGCATCAGAGAGAATGTGCATTGGACAATTGATTTAGTTTATTGAAAGTTTAGATATACTAAGTACTTTAAAGGGGTTTTCTCAGCACATTGATTCACTGGCTGACAGACAGTTTGCATTCACTTTGTCTCCTCAGGCTGTGGGGTGGGTCTCCAGCAGTTATTAGCATATATTAACTTACTCTGACAGAGCAGGAGATTGTGATTTCTAACACAATTACAGGTAAAGCTTCTCAGTCCTCACAACACTTGGACCTTTTGCTTACTGCAGGTAATCACTCAAATCTCAGTCCCATCATTCTTCACTGCTCTCAGCCAATCAGATAACAGTCTTTCTGGTCTGCAGGTTACCATAGAAATCTGTGTACAGTGAGAGACCTGCTGAACTGTCTATAGTTGATGACTGACCAATGGATTTGGAAAATGCCTTCTTTTAACTGTCCCTTTATGTAGAAAGCTAATCTTTGTAACTAGTGAGAAAACCTCTTTAAGGCCCCATTCACACAACCGTATGAATGGGGCCGTATGTATTCCGCAAAATTGCGGAATACATGCAGCCCCATTCACCTCTATGGGAGCGCACAGCCGCGGCACGGAGGCGGCTCCGCATAAAAAAATAGAACATGTCCTATACTTGTCCGTACGCACGGACAAGTATAGGAATTTTCAATGGGGCTGCACGGCGTGTGTTCCGAGTGCTGCGGAACACACGCCGGGCGGTCCCCGTATATTTGCGGGTCTGCAATAATGCGGACCCGCAAATATACGGTCGTCTGAATGAGGCCTAACCCTGTTTTCTCCAGCAGATCTAAGTTGAGTGCAGCCATTCCTTCCCAGTGCTTTTTTCCTCTGATCTGTAGCGGAGGAGTTTCACTACTGAGCATCTACATAAAGGGCAGCACACAGTCATCTCAACTGAAAGCCTAGATCCTTAGTTCAGGAATAGAACAGACATTTCTAGGACATTTCATCATTTTTCCATATTCTTATGAAAATATATTCAGCACATACTGCACTGAACTAAATGTAACAATTTATTATATATTGTCGTAGTCGGTCCATTTTATACCAACTCCAACTCCATCAAAATGGACACCGACGACACAGCCCTGGTTTCATGTTATGTAAAAATCTTAAAGGGAAACCCGTCATATTGAGGATGAAGGCAGCACGTTACAGAGCAGAAAGAGCTGAGAAGATTGATATATAGTTTAGTGGGAATATTTTCAGTAGAACTCGTGTTTTCTCCATTTTATTTCCTGCTCGTCTTTGGCTTGTAGGTGACTACTGAGTAGGACCGCCCACTGGACTCCTAAACCCAGAAGTAGCTTCTGAGGTTTAATTGTATAAAATATAAGTTGCGCTGACTCTCTTCCCATGAATCTATATATCAATCTGCTCAGCTCCTCTTGTTCTATAAGCTGCTGCCTGCATTGTCAATGGGATGGAGTTGCCTTTAAGGCCCCCCTGATCTGAGTTTTTGAGAGAAGGGGCTGTTCAGTGAGAGCAGATGCCCCTCTCTACATCTACTAGAGCATCTTATAAATGCCCCATCGTGGCTGGTTCTATCCGGTGGCAGACCTGCTCCAGACGTACACTTTAAGCTTCTCCTTCTTGGTATGCTACCCATCCTCTTAAAGCCACGGCACAGATGTCCGGCAGATGTTCTCAGCTATGTTCTTCAGAAGCATCATGCAGCTGCCAGCTCGGCTGAACAGTGATTACAGAGGAATGCTACATTTTTCTTATGTGTTAAAATTCTGTCTAAAAAAAACACATAAAAAAATGCTGCTCATCTTAAAGTCCTGTGTACATGCGGCAAATGTCCCTGAGGTCGCATTTTTTGAATGCATTTTTTTAAGATTTAAAAATATAAATGTAAATTCTTAATTGGTTTAAAAAAGAGAACGGACTACAAACACCTATTCACATACAGATACGTAAGCACAGACTACACTAGTGTTTTTTTATATTTTTGCTTTTTTGTTAAAAATCCTTTGTTAAATTCTGTTGAACGTTACTCTTTGCCATACGACTCGGTTGTGCCGCCTCGCGTGCATCCTGCACATTATAAATTGGTCTGATAAGCCTTTTTACTTGATCGCGTTTTTATTGAGGATATAAATTGCCAGACGAGGGGTTAATGTGATTACCGCAGGAAAATTAAAAACAGTAATGTTCAAATTCAATAAAGAGCATTTGGCTGCAGATCTGTGAATGGAAGACGACGGCAGCAGACGGCCTTTATCTACTTCCCTCCCTGCAGTCAGTGACTACTGGAGACCTATACTGGTGTATAGTAAATGGAGCAGTATTATAGTAGTTATATTCTTGTACATAGGAGCCGTATTATAGTAGTTATATTCTTGTACATAGGAGGCAGTATTATAGTAGTTATATTCTTGTACATAGGAGGCAGTATTATAGTAGTCATATTCTTGTACATAGGAGCAGTATTATAGTAGTTATATTCTTGTACATAGGAGGCAGTATTATAGTAGTTATATTCTTGTACATAGGAGCAGTATTATAGTAGTTATATTCTTGTACATAGGAGCAGTATTATAGTAGTTATATTCTTGTACATAGGAGCAGTATTATAGTAGTTATATTCTTGTACATAGGAGGCAGTATTTAGTAGTTATATTCTTGTTACATAGGAGGCAGTATTATAGTAGTTATATTCTTGTACATAGGGAGGCCAGTATTATAGGTAGGTTTTTAATAGGCAGTATATAGTACTTTTGTACATAGGAGCAGTATTATAGTAGTTATATTCTTGTACATAGGAGGCAGTTATTATAGTAGTTATTATTCTTGTACATAGGAGAGTATGTATTAGTAGTTATATTCTTGTAACATAGGAGGCAGCAGTATTATAGTAGTTATATTTGCTACATAGGAGCAGTAGTATTATAAAGTAGTTATTTCTTGTACATAGAGCAGTTATTATAGTAGTTTATATTCTTGTACACAGGAGCAGTATTATAGTAGTTATATTCTTGTACATAGGAGCAGTATTATAGTAGTTATATTCTTGTACATAGGAGGCAGTATTATAGTAGTTATGTTCTTGTACATAGGAGCAGTATTATAGTAGTTATATTCTTGTACATAGGAGGCAGTATTATAGTAGTTATATCTTGTACATAGAGCAGTATTATAGAGTTATATTCTTGTACATAGAAGCAGTATTATAGTAGTTATATTCTTTGTTACACAGGAGCAGTATTATAGTAGTTATATTCTTGTACATAGGAGCAGTATTATACTAGTTATATTTCTTGTACATAGGAGCAGTATTATAGTAGTTATATTCTTGTACATAGGAGCAGTATTATAGTTATATCTTGTAATAGGAGGCAGTATTATGTAGTTATATTCTCGTACATAGGAGGCAGTATTATAGTAGTTATATTCTTGTACATAGGAGCAGTATTATAGTTAGTTATATTCTTGTACATAGGAGCCAGTATTATAGTAGTTTATATTCTTGTACATAGGAGCAGTATTATAGTAGTATATTCTTGTACATAGGAGCAGTATTATAGTAGTAGTTATATTCTTGTACATAGGAGCAGTATTATAGTAGTTATATTCTTGTACATAGGAGCAGTATTATAGTAGTTATATTCTTGTACATAGGAGCAGTATTATAGTAGTTATATTCTTGTACATAGGAGCAGTATACAGTAGTTATATTCTTGTACATAGGAGCAGTATTATAGTAGTTATATTCTTGTACATAGGAGCAGTATTATAGTAGTTTATATTCTTGTACATAGGAGCAGTATTATAGTAGTTATATTCTTGTACATAGGAGCAGTATTATAGTAGTTATATTCTTGTACATAGGAGCAGTAATTATAGTAGTTATATTCTGTACATAGGAGGCAGTATTATAGTAGTTATATTCTTGTCATAGGAGCAGTATTATAGTAGTTATTATTCTTGTACATAGGAGCAGTATTAATAGTAGTTATATTCTTGTACATAGGAGCAGTATTATAGTAGTTATATTCTTGTACATAGGAAGCAGTATTATAGTAGTTATATTCTTGTACATAGGAGCAGTATTATAGTTATTTAATAGGGCAGTTATAGTGTTCTTGCACATAGGAGCAGTATTATAGTAGTTATATTCTTGTACATAGGAGCAGTATTATAGTAGTTATATTCTTGTACATAGGAGCAGTATTATAGTAGTTATATTCTTGTACATAGGAGGCAGTATTATAGTAGTTATATTCTTGTACATAGGAGGCAGTATTATAGTAGTTATGTTCTTGTACATAGGAGCAGTATTATAGTAGTTATATTCTTGTACATAGGAGGCAGTATTATAGTAGTTATGTTCTTGCACATAGGAGCAGTATTATAGTAGTTATATTCTTGTACATAGGAGCAGTATTATAGTAGTTATATTCTTGTACATAGGAGCAGTATTATAGTAGATATATTCTTGTACATAGGAGGCAGTATTATAGTAGTTATATTCTTGTACATAGGAGGCAGTATTATAGTAGTTATATTCTTGTACATAGGAGCAGTATTATAGTAGTTATATTCTTGTACGTAGGAGGCAGTATTATAATAAACTGATTGAAAAAAGTCTCCGGATAAAACAGTGGAATGCTTTATTGAAGAATAGTCATAAATCAAGGTTTAACACACACATGGGAATTTTATTATGAGGTGAATATTTGAAATGAATTTTTTTCCTCATTTTCCTACTTTATCCTTCTTCTGGAGTTTTTGCTTTCCCCCCAAGTCTCAGTGATAAATCTGGAATGAAAACTCATTATCATAGCTGACCACACCCACTTGTCCACCCATATTACATACTTGTAGTGAGTGGTGTAAAATTGCAGAAAGTACCAACATTTTTGTGAAAATGAGTTCAAAACGTTGCAAAAGCCCTAGTTTGCAACTTTGACGTCAGAATTCTGGAGTGAAGGAATGATTAATCTGGGCCTATGTGTTTGCCATACCTGGATTTGTTTGACTATAGTTCAGTAAAGGATTCCATTGTTTTATCCGAACGTTGGAATCCACTTTTTTTCGGCAGTTTGCGTGTGCTGGAGCGCCAGTTTTTTTTGTGACCCGGACCTCTGCATAGGAGCTGGCTGTGATTATTTCTTTGCAGTATTAGGTGGTATTGTGTATTATTAGTAGATGCTGGAGTTTGCCTACGATGAGGATGTAATTGGCTCTTTTAGTGACATATTTTTGGTCCGCATCCAATCCACATTTTTTGCGGATTCAACGTGGACCTATTCATTTCCATGAGTCCACAAAAAATCTGGACAGCATACCGTGAGCTGTCCGTTCCCCAAAAAAAAGATAGAAAGTCCTATTGTCCGTTTTATGGACAAGAATTAGCATTTTTACAATGGATCTGTAAAAAGAAAAAAAACAGATGCAACACGGATGAGGGTCGCAAAATGCATACGGTCGTGTGAATGCACCACTATAATGATCGTATATGATAATCTCCCTGCTGCAGAATATGTAACAACAGGACACAATCCTGTCCCTTTCCCCTCTCTCCTGACACATGGATCCTCCATCGCTCAGCAGTTCCTGGGAAACTGGCAGGAAATACCAGGAATTAACATAATCGTATTTAAGACCGTCGTGGGCAGGCTTTGGATGGCAGCACGGACAGGCAGAGCAGCCACCTGGCCGGAACAAATGATCCTCTGACTGTGTGACTTTATCTGGGTTTCTGTGTCAGGGTTATCCCTCGGAATCCTTTAACCCCTTAGATGCTGTATGCTAAAGCCCATAGGTTTATATGGGCAGAAGAGATGATGGGGAAGCTGTCGCCGGCCACGTTACCAAATCTCAGGCCTCTAATAATTTCCATGTACGTGGAGCGATCCCGAATGTGATTGTTACATTAGGGATTCATTCTCCTGAAATATATCTGCGGATTCACAACACAATATCTGTCTAATAATCTGCGGTGAATCTAATCTATATCACAAGCTATTGTCCTCTGTTATCAGCCAGATTACACTTGGGGCAGGCCCTCAGTTTTCTGCACCTCTTTACCCCTTTAGGAATTCACTGAAATGCTGATGGGCTCACTATTCTTCCGTCCTCATGAATATGAATTAGGGGGGGGGGGTTTTGGGGGGGGGGGGGGGTGAAAAACATCTGCATAGAAATGCTGTATTAATTTTGTCTGGAATGTGTCAGCTGTAATTTGTTCCTTCCATCAAGACAAGAAACCGATCATTTCTGAGATGTGAGAAATAACAAATGCCTAAATCATTATTTTTAGATTTTGATATTTATTTCCAATAAAGTAACAGAAAACACATAATATACACATTTACTTTTATTGTTTTTAATATTTTTGTATAGAATTTTTTTTTTTTGTAGATTAATCATTTCTTTGGAATTATTTTTTACCTTTTTATTTTATATCTAAACATTGTGTTTTTATTTTACCTTTTTATTATTGAAAACGTTTGTTTTTATTTTGCGATCTGTTTTCGGTTTTAATTTTTTTTTTTCTATACGCGGCTTTATTGGTTACATTTTGTTGTTTCGTAGTCTTTTACAGTTTGTGTTCTATGAGATTGCTTTATTATTTTTAAATACGTATTATTTTTCTTAGCTATATATTTATTTTGTATTCTAAAGCCTCATTCACACGTCCGTGTCCGTGTTCAAATCCGTGAGCAGGTGGTCAGTGAGGCATCCGTGAAGGATCCGTGTTGGGTCCGTGTTTTTTGCTGTCCGTGTTTCACTGACACTGAACAGATGAAAAATAATTTTCAAAGCTTCTCTTCCTAATGATGACATCCGTGTTGCATCCGTGGTTTTCACGGACCTTTAGACTATAATGGGCGTGAGGGATCCGAGAACATGGATCAAGATAGGACATGCATCCGTGCTAAAAAAAACGGAACCACGGACCATGATGAAACACTGATGTCTGAACACACACATTCAAATGAATGGGGACGTGGAGAACACTGACATGTGAATGAGGCTAAATTTAGAATTTTGTTTTTAATTATTTTGGGACTTATTTTTTTTTATTTTTTACTGTTACTATTTTTTATTTTATTTTTTTTTTGCTTTTTAAAACCTAAAATCCTTAGGCTGGAGTTTCCTTTGTGTGAATATTGGAGCGCTCAGAAAGCGCGTGCAATCTACTTCGCATTGATTTTAAAGGGGTTGTTTCACTCAGCAAATATCATGTAGAGAAAGGCACTTACTAATGTATTGTGATTCTCCATATTGCCTCCTCTGCCGGCTGGATTCATTTTCTGTCACATCATACACTGCTTGTACTCAGGGGTTACGACCACCCTGCAGTCCAGCAGCGGTGGTCGTGCTTATACACTAAAAAGCGCCGGTCTCTCTCATGGCCCGGACTGAGGGAGTGCTCATAAGCACACATGTGCAGCATCTCTTGTCCCAGCCTGCTTGTATCTGTGCTGTAGCGGTGGTCGTAAACCCCTTGGAACGAGCAGTGTATAATGAGATTAATGAATTAGATTAATGTACATGATAACTTTGCTGAAGTGAGACCGCCCCTTCAATAAGACAACGCTCATGATAATTTACACGTCGCGTTTCTTCTCCTGATCACAGTTTTAAATTGTTTCGAAAAGAGACGTGACCTGTTCATTCTTGGTGCAGATTCTACTCCAAATCCACATCCAAAGCTCCCACTGAGATGGGCACGATCAAAATCCATGGAATTTTGATGCTGATTCCACATTTTTTATTTTTTATTTTTTTTAATGTTTACTCCATATAAACTCTTAGGCCTCTTTCACACGAGCGTGACGGATTAGGTCCGGATGCGCTCAGGAAAACTCGCACCATTTTGCAAACAAGTTCAGTCAGTTTTGACTGCGATTGCGTTCAGTTTTTCGGGTGCGATGCGTTTTGATGAGTTTTTCACGCACGTGGTAAAAAAAACTGAAGGTTTACAAACAACATCTCTCAGCAACCATCAGTGAAAAACACATTGTATCCGCACTTTCTTCAGGACACAATGCGTTTTTCACTGAAGCCCCATTCACTTCTATGGGGCCGGGACTGCGTGAAAAACACAGAATATAGAACGTGCTGCGATTTACACACAACGCAGAAATGATGCATTAAAAAATTCGCCCATGTGAAAAGACCCTTTGAAATGAATGGATCAGGATTCAGTGCAGGTGCTCTGCGTTCGCATCACGCATTGCACCCGTACGGAAATCTCGCCCGTGTGAAAGGGGCCTTAGGACTCAAGAATGTATTTTCTTTCCGTGTCCGTTCCGTTTTTTTTAGGGTTGTATGTGGAACCATTCACTTCAATGGATCCACCAAAAAACCCAAAGTTACTCCATGTGCATTCCGTTTCCGTATGTCCGTATTTCCGTTCTGCAAAAAAAAATAACATGTCCTATTATTGTCCGCATTACGGACAAGGATAGGACTGTTCTATTAGGGACCGGCTGTTCTGTTCCACAAAACTGGGAATGCACACGGACGTCATCCGTATTGTTTGCAGATCTGCGTTTTGCAGACCGCAGAATACATAGTCGTGTACATGAGCTCTTAGGCTGCATCTCGCTGTAGTAATCTTAACCATCAGTCATAATAATTTGGAGAAAACCTTTCATCTTTGTGTGACTTTAAAGTCTTAGACTTTGGCTACCACTGTAGTGATTCCGCATGGCGCCCGTGGACCTTCCGGTATACAGCGCCATGGAATGATAAGTAATAATAATGTTACGTGGTTTCTGTATTGAAATCTGTGAGTCTTCATTTGCACCAGCTAAGCAAATATACTGTGTGATACTATTGGTCATATTTATTTTTGTAGTGTGTGATAATTACGATACATTTTTTAACTTTTCGATCGTCAGATGATCAGCAGTTGTGGCCGATCGGAGCTGAGTGACGCGGCCTTCCTAGGAAGCTCTCATTGTCCCCTGTGACCTCAGTGTTAGTATGTATCTACTTTCAGTTTTATGACTCTTCCTGACCCCGTCACAGCTGCTTCCTCTGTCTTCTTTTCCTAGGAATGACGTGACCTTTGCCCCCGGCTCCCTCACAGTCATCTCCTCCAGCACAGTCAGCAGAATATTGCTTACGCAAGCAGTCAGGACATTTTACCAAACCAGTGAGGGTTAACGCCCACACTTTATTTTTTTTATTGCCTTTATTTTTTTAATTTGTTACTACAGCTGTAATACAAATATTTAAAGGGGAACTCTACCCAGTTGTTATGGTCACCTCCACAACTGCTCTATAAAATGTCTACCGATCTGATACCATCGGGGAGCCAATATCCCCCACTCCACACTGATTATTTAAAAAGTTTTCATTGTAGAGTTATTTTTGGAAAAATCTGATTAATAAAGCTGTCTGAGATAGGGAATGATTCCAGCTGCTTTCCGCCTTCTCTGCTTTCAGTACTGCAACATCACAGCTCTGACCCAAACAGGTGCCCAATCTGTGGTTGTTAGGCAGTACAACCAAACTGTCCAGTTTATTCATTGGAGTTGTCAGGACGCACATTCCTAGCAATCGGTTACATGTTTGGCTGAATGATCAGTGAATTAAAGGGGTTGTTGGACTACTAGAGATAGTTTCGTACTTTATTTCATCTTCTGCGGTCCCACAGACTTTAAATGGAGACCAGAGCACATGATCAACCACCTGTCTATCTCTATCTCTCTCTGCCTTAGTAATCAGATTTTTGCTGAAATTCCTTTAAATTGTAAAACTTGTTTCTTGTCTTGAGACCTAGTGTAAGGAGATCTCCTCCAAAGTCGGTTTCTAATCTTCAGTCCTATATTGAAAGCTCTCAGTCGTTTATAGGTTGGGGGGGGGTGATAGGGTGCCCATCTGTTGAGTATGTAATTATGCTTCCCGGGTCCTGGGAACACCAGTCAGGAGCTGTTGTTGTTGTTGTTGGTATCCCTCGGAGTTCCTGACATCCTTCAATTAAAGTTGGTTCCCATAAACGTCTCCTCTGGTCATGAGTTGTCGCCTAAGCTCTTTATAGCCCAGAAGGCATCTGGCATGGCAGGCACAATGTCGGGGAGATTCCTGGGCAGCGCCAGGCCTGCGTACAGCTGCACAGAAGAAAGAAAGAGTTGTGTTTGTTTATTAGGGAGGCAGATATTTACTGGTCCATAAATCGGTGTCATAAACGTATCAGTGGAGCCTCATCAGCCAGCCTGGCACCCTAGGGCTCCCCAAATAACATGATTTAGTAAAAAAATATATATATATAATTTTTTTTATTTTTTTTTTATAATATGTATTTATTTTTTTATCATTATTTATATTTTTATTATAGATTATTTTTATACCTTTTTTTAGGTTTTTTATTATAGTTTTTTTATCATTTATTTTTTATTATAGATTTTTGTATTTATTTTATTATGATTTATTTTTTTTATTGTAGATTTTTATATTTATTTTATAAATTTTTTTATAGATTATATATTTATTTATTTTATTTTAATTTTTTTATAGTATAGATTTTTTAATTATAGATTTTTGTTATATATATATATATATATATATTATATTATATTATACTTTTTTTTTTATTATGATTGAAACAAATGTTTGTGTTGTCGATTTGTAGTGACCCATAGAATTCACTATATACTGAAATTTTACATTTTTATGTGTGTGGCTTTAATTCAGCTTCACTGATGCCTCTAGTCACATCCAGAGCTGTATCCACATATCTGTTGACTTTCCTTCAGCGTCAGGCTGCTGGTTCAGTGTCTTTCTGTAATTCCGGATTGAAGGAGATGTTTGCATAGAAGTTTAACATAAAAACCTGTAGAATTGCATCTGCAGCTTTGGATGTGACTGGAGTTGACAGCATTTACCTCGGGATTAGTACCAGCTATGTACAGGTTATTAGTCCCATACTATATCATGTGTAAGATGGGGTAGTAGCTGAAGCGTATTTTGCCCACCTTTGGTGCCTCTACCACATGTGAAGACACCAGGGTTATAAATGGCCCCTGGTAGGTTGGGCCCCTGTTACAGGTTTTGCAGCTCCTGCCCGGGCTCCTCTATGGTTCATACAGTTCTAGATGTTGCCCTTCTGCCCGCTTGGCGTTTGCTGTGTCAGGTATTCCAGCCTGTGTGACCATGAGGCTGCTGACCTCGCTGGACGTTCTGGCCATGCAGCATATTTCCCTGTCCCTTTAAATCACATGATGGCGGAGGTGGAGATGTCTCCTCTGTGCCGCTGATCGTCGAGTTTTCCCAAATGTTATCATAACTTTTTGCAGTAGTTTTGATGGAAGAGTCTAAGCTTTTCATGTGTGTTGCTGTCTGCTGAGCTGTGTATCTAATCCTATCCTGTGTGATACTGTCTGCTGAGCTGTGTATCTAATCCTATTATGTGTGATACTGTCTGCTGGGTTGTGTATCTAATCCTGTCATGTGTGATATTGTCTGCTGAGCTGTGTATCTAATACTATCATGTGTGATACTGTCTGCTAAGCTGTGTATCTAATCCTATTATGTGTGATACTGTCTGCTGGTTGTGTATCTAATCCTGTCATGTGTGATATTGTCTGCTGAGCTGTGTATCTAATACTATCATGTGTGATACTGTCTGCTAAGCTGTGTATCTAATCCTATCCTTTGTGATACAGTCTGCTGAGCTGTGTATCTAATCCTGTCATGTGTGATACAGTCTGTTGAGCTGTGTATCTAATCCTATGTGATACTGTCTGCTGAGCTGTGTATCTAATCCTATCCTTTGTGATACAGTCTGCTTGAGCTGTGTAATCTAATCCTGTCATGTATGATACTGTCTGCTGAGCTGTGTATCTAATCCTATCCTGTGCGATACTGTCTGCTGAGCTGTGTATCTAATCCTATCCCTGTGCGATACTGTCTGCTGAGCTGCTGTGTCTAATCCTATCATGTGTGATACTGTTTGCTGAGCTGTGTATCTAATCCTATCCTGTGCGATACTGTCTCCTTAGCTGTGTATCCAATCCTATCCTGTGTGATACTGTCTGCTGAGCTGTGTATCTAATCTTATCCTGTGTGATACTGTCTGCTGAGTTGTGTATCTAATCCTATCATGGGTGATACTGTCTGCTGAGCTGTGTATCTAATCCTATCCCGTGTGATACTGTCTGCTGAGCTGTGTATCTAATCCTATCCTGTGTGATACTGTCTGCTGAGCTGTGTATCTAATCTTATCCTGTGTGATACTGTCTGCTGAGCTGTGTATCTAATCCTATCCTGTGTGATACTGTCTGCTGAGCTGTGTATCCAATCCTATCCTGTGTGATACGCTGTGTTCTCTCTGTGCTGGCGTTGGGGTGCAGACATCACCTCGTCCACGTTTCGGCTCTTCCATGTCTGGTGGACACGGCCCTTTTCACGCAGATGAAGTAACGCCATCCGCCTTGGAATGAAGCAAGAATTTATTGTACCGTCCTCCTGGGGACACTGATGGCAGAGCAGGTTTTTCCTGCACCTCCTGGCATTGCTCTGGGATGTATCTGTCCATGATTTTTACAGATTTTTTTTTTTTTAATCGTGCGCCCTAAATGGGTTGGCTAGATGGCGACGTGTTTTGTATACAAGTCTGTGGATAGATGGGACGAGCTGTAGCATGAGGGCTAAAAGGTATCTGGCACATCTCTGAATGCAGCTCTGGATGTGACTGGAGTATTGGATATAGTATATGACATTTCACATGCATGCCTGTAATATGGCAGCCTTGTAAAGATCTCCGGCACAGCTTCTTCCCCAAGACTTGAGTCTGCTTGTAACTCCAGCTTCTCATGATTCCTGTTAGTTTCAGTTGTTGCCCCTTTCCGAGACCTCCGTCCTCTAATCCCTTCTCCTCTTCTGTCCACAGACCATTCAGAAGCTAGCGAGCCAGTACCTGAAGAAGGAGTGGCCTGTAGTGAAGCCGGAGGAGAGGAGCGAATACAGGTAACGTGTGTTATTCCCGTCCTGCGCCATGATGTGGACGGTCCAGACTGTAAACTGACCCCTAATAATCTCCGCAGCGAGCTGATCACAGGAGAGGTGCTGCTACTAGGACATCCCCCACTGAAGACTAATGATTAAAGGGCATGTCTGTTTGAGCATCAATTTTATGTGCAGGATCAATACATTACTTATCCTGTACTGATCCTGAGTTACATCCTGTATTATACTCCAGAGCTGCACTCACTATTCTGCTGGTGCAGTCACTGTGTACATACATTACTTATCCTGTACTGATCCTGAGTTACATCCTGTATTATACTCCAGAGCTGCACTCACTATTCTGCTGGTGCAGTCACTGTGTACATACATTACTTATCCTGTACTGATCCTGGAGTTCCATCCTGTATTATACTCCAGAGCTGCACTCACTATTCTGCTGGTGCAGTCCACTGTGTACATACATTACATTACTTATCCTGTACTGATCCTGAGTTACATCCTGTATTATACTCCAGAGCTGCACTCACTATTCTGCTGGTGCAGTCACTGTGTACATACATTACTTATCCTGTACTGATCCTGAGTTACATCCTGTATTATACTTCAGAGCTGCACTCACTATTCTGCTGGTGGAGTCACTGTGTACATACATTACTTATCCTGTACTGATCCTGAGTTACATCCTGTATTATACCCAGAGCTGCACTCACTATTCTGCTGGTGCAGTCACTGTGTACATACATTACTTATCCTATACTGATCCTGAGTTACATCCTGTATTATACCTCCAGAGCTGCACTCACTATTCTGCTGGTGCAGTCACTGTGTACATACATTACTTATCCTATACTGATCCTGGGTTACATCCTGTATTATACACCAGGGCTGCACCTCACTATTCTGCTGGTGCAGTCACTGTGTACATACATTACTTATCCTGTACTGATCCTGAGTTACATCTTGTATTATACTCCAGAGCTGCACTCACTATTCTGCTGGTGCAGTCACTGTGTACATACATTACTTATCCTGTACTGATCCTGAGTTACATCCTGTATTATACTCCAGAGCTGCACTCACTATTCTGCTGGTGCAGTCACTGTGTACATACATTACTTATCCTGTACTGATCCTGAGTTACATCCTGTATTATACTCCAGAGCTGCACTCACTATTCTGCTGTGTATGGCTGCAGTCACTATTCTACAGCCTCATAGCTGAAATCTCCCAGTGTTCTCCACCTGTTCATTCACAGCTTTCTTACACCATCTTATGTACAGTTAGCAGATACAGGGTCTCTGGCACGGATTAAGTGTCAGTGCAGCTTTGGTTGTGACTGGAGTATGACACATGATATAACGGTAGATTTCCTATGTCTAGTATTGCTCCTGCTCTATAAATGACATTCACGTGATGAATCCTGTATGTGTGAACGCGGCCGTGCAGACACCTGTAGGCTTCGTTTTACGATGTATTGTTACAGTTTCCATAATCTCGTGGTTTCCTGTCTCGTACATAAAAGCCCGGCACGGATTATCTGTAATTACTGCTGCGTTTCGCTTCCTACATGAACTTTGCCCGCAGACACAATGGGATGTTTGCGAGACATTTCTGGACAAATCGTGAGACGCTTTGTTCAGTTTAAAAGCATTTCTCACAATCCGCATCCTTTATGACGTGTCATCATGACGACGCGTTTCAGGCTTAATCCCCTCAGACTGCAGTAAATTTGCCTGAGGATGATGTATGTGACAACCTGTGATGTCCTGGGCTCTGCTGCGTCTTCTGTCTCCCCCTCCCCGGCTGATGGCCGGTAACATGGTTCCTCAGTCGGTCAAAACATAAAAACCTCCTGCCTAATATTCTGTGGGTTCCCCTTGTGCTGCCCGTCCTGGCATTGACTCCACACAACTTCTGACAAGATCTTGATCTCTTTGTCGTCTTCCTCATTCCTGGGATGTTATTGCAGAGTGGCCAGAGCATTATCCTGCTGAAAGAGGGCACTCCCATTAGGGGGCACCACGGCCATGACACACACACACACACACACACACACACACACACATTGGTGCATACAAATAATGTAACATGATTCCTCAGACCAAACCGCCTTCTTTCCATAGTGCACATAGTGCCGCATCTTCCTCTGTTAAAACGCATTTGGCCGTATACATGATGTAACGTGATTCCTCAGACCAGACTGCCTTTTGCCGTAGTGCACCTAGTGCCATACCTTCCCCAGGTACGTAACACACATGCATCGGGCCATACACAGGTAATGTCATTCTTCATACCAGACCAGCTTCTTTTTATAGTGCCTAGTGCCATATCTTCCCCAGATATGCAACACACATGCATCGGGCATACACATGTAATGTGATTCCTCAGACCAAACCGCCTTCTTTCCTTAATGCACCTAGTGCCGTATCTTCCTCTGATAAATCAAACCCACACATTAGTCCATACACATAATGTAACCTGATTCCTCAGAGCAGACCTTCTTTTTTGCACTAGTGCCTTATCTTCCCCAGTTAACACACATACGCATGGCCATACACATGATGTAACTGATTCCTCAGACCAGAACCTTCTTTCATAGTGCACTAGTGCCATATCTTCCTCAGTTAAATGAATCACACACATTGGGCTGTACACATGTTGTAACATGATTCCTCAGACCAACTGCCTTCTTTCCGTAGTACAGCCCCTAGTGCCATATCCAGCCGCCATGTTTTTTTTAAGCCTCTTTAACCCTTTAAGTCATTGTGTAATGAACAGTTCTGTAACTTCATAGTCTGTTTGTTTCAATAATTCATCACTTTCAAGATCTCGTCTTGCTGTCTTTGAATGGAAATGTTCACATTTTACATCCAGGGAATAAAAAAAGCCGTCCTGACCTAGTGTTGCACATACAGCTGAGGGTTTGTTGCAGTGTATCCATGTCCAGAGATTTGTGCTGCTGCTTCTGCGTTTAAGTTGCAGAGGATTGTCTGCACTGATACATTGTAACAGAGCAGCTGTGTGAGCAGGACGTCCGGCAGTTCCTTCAGTTGAGGGTTTTAGTTTTGTCTCCTGCCTGTTGTGCTTCTCTAATGTACAGCAGCTTATAATAGTGCGGGGGCGTTATAATAGTCAGACATCTCAATGCTGGGACATACGGTAGTGATCATGGGGGACGGGGACGGCTCTGCATCTGATATCACTTGCCCATTAAGGAATACGACCGCATCTCCGCACCTTTGATACCAGGGAGCAATAGTAGATGATAGAAGACAGGCGGCTTTGTAGTATACCGCCCTGCGGTTTCCTTCTTCCCTCCGCCATGATCTCTGTCCTTTCTCCACTTTCAGGAACATCTACACGGTGTGGAAATCCTTCCTAGAGGGGACGATACAAGTGGCACAATCCCGGATCAACATCTGCGAAAACTATAGGAACCTGATCTCCGAGCCGGCCAGGACGGTGAAACTGTACAAAGAGACGCAGCTGAAAAAGGTACTCCTTAAAGGGGATCTCCACCTCTGAACAACTTATCACTGGTTACTGATAGAATAAATATACATCAAAGTGTGGTAACTGTGTACATACCAGCGGCGTAACTGCAGGGAAAGCGACTTCGTTAGGGCCCAAGTTGGTATGGAGCCCAGGAGCAGTGTCTTTTCCTGAGTTACATCCTGTATTATACTCCAGAGCTGCACTCACTATTCTGCTGGTGCAGTCACTGTGTACATACATTACTTATCCTGTACTGATCCTGAGTTACATCCTGTATTATACTCCAGAGCTGCACTCACTATTCTGCTGGTGCAGTCACTGTGTACATACATTACTTATCCTGTACTGATCCTGAGTTACATCCCTGTATTATACTCCAGAGCTGCACTCACTATTCTGGCTGGTGGCAGTCACTGTGTACATACATTACTTATCCTGTACTGATCCTGAGTTTACATCCTGTATTATACTCCAGAGCTGCACTCACTATTCTGCTGGTGCAGTCACTGTGTACATACATTACTTATCCTGTACTGATCCTGAGTTACATCCTGTATTATACTCCAGAGCTGCACTCACTTATTCTGCTGGTGGCAGTCACTGTGTACATACATTACTTATCCTGTACTGATCCTGAGTTACATCCTGTATTATACTCCAGAGCTGCACTCACTATTCTGCTGGTGCAGTCACTGTGTACATACATTACTTATCCTGTACTGATCCTGAGTTACATCCTGTATTATACTCCAGAGCTGCACTCACTATTCTGCTGGGTGCAGTCACTGTGTACATACATTACTTTTATCCTGTACTGATCCTGAGTTACATCCTGTATTATACTCCAGAGCTGCACTCACTATTCTGCTGGTGCAGTCACTGTGTACATACATTACTTATCCTGTACTGATCCTGAGTTACATCCTGTATTATACTCCAGAGCTGCACTCACTATTCTGCTGGTGCAGTCACTGTGTACATACATTACTTATCCTGTACTGATCCTGAGTTACATCCTGTATTATACTCCAGAGCTGCACTCACTATTCTGCTGGTGCAGTCACTGTGTACATACATTACATTACTTATCCTGTACTGGTTGTGGGTGGACATATCCTCTGTTCTCAGTAGCAGTCTTGCTGACTGTTTCCAGCACAGCTGGGTAGTAGTAGTCCCGCCGCCATCACAGCTCCCATCACCCAGCTTTCTCAGAATCCTGATTTGCAAACCTTTCGAGTTAGGGAACAGTCTGCCTCCCTGCTTTGCCATTCAGGAGCCCAGGAAAGCTGGGTGACCACCATATGTTAAGTGTCTATGGAGACGGCTGCTGCTCTCTGAAACCTTTTGTTGTTCCCCTCCTCGGAGTATAATGTTTTCAGATGCGCATGATGGGAGTTGTCCTCCACCTGGTGAGATGCTACAATAATACACGCTGGGGGTTTTGTCTTGCAGTGCGTGGACCAGCTGACCAAGATCCAGACGGAACTGCAGGAGACAGTGAAGGATTTAGCCAAGGCCAAGAAGAAGTACTATGAGGCCGAGCAGATGGCCCACGGAATGCGAGAAAAAGCCGACATCGATGCCAAGTGAGTCCCCGGTGCCCAGTGATGCCGCCACAGCACAATCAGTCATTGAGCGCAGCACTTGGCTGCGTCTGAGCGGCGGAAGGAGTAGCTGTGACCGAGCCAAGAACAGGAGTGTGCCCTTCTACCTGAGAGCGGGGGCGTCCATTATAAAGGGAGTCTCCCCATCAACATTAGTCACTGCTAGAAGAGTGTGCACATAGATGTCCTGTCTGCACTGACACCTAGAGGTGATATCCGGTAGTACAATCAGAACTCATCTGAAGAACACCTGCTGGAGGAATCCTGTATTATAGTAGTTATATTCTTGTACATAGGAGCAGTATTATAGTAGTTTTATTCTTGTACATAGGAGCAGTATTATAGTAGTTATATTCTTGTACATAGGAGCAGTATTATAGTAGTTATATTCTTGTACATAGGAGCAATATTATAATAGTTATATTCTTGTACATAGGAGGCAGTATTATAATAGTTATATTCTTGTACATAGGAGCAGTATTATAGTAGTTATATTCTTGTATATAGGAGGCAGTATTATAGTAGTTATATTCTTGTACATAGGAGGCAGTATTATAGTAGTTATATTCTTGTACATAGGAGCAGTATTATAGTAGTTATATTCTTGTACATAGGAGCAGTATTATAGTAGTTATATTCTTGTACATAGGAGCAGTATTATAGTAGTTATATTCTTGTCAATATGGGGACATTATATATCAGTATTGGTGCACTGTGTTTCAGGTTATGATATGATGGGAGGTACCATGTATGTAGACAAGCCATAAGGGGACTTTTATCAAGACTGGTGTTTTAGACTTAAAGAGGACCTCTCCCCTCTCCTGACATGTCTGTTTTAATAGCTTCATGCATTCCCCGTGTAATAACAAGTCTGGAACATCTATTCTTATGTCTCTATGTTGTGCCATTCCTTTATTATTTGCACTAGAAGTTATAAATGAATTGCTATTTGTCTTCAGTAAAGGAACAGAGGGGAGGTAACCAGTTGGGGGGTGTACCTGCACAGACTGAAAATGGCAGCACTGATTGGATAGAGTCAGTCTGTGCAGGGACACACCCCCAACTGGTTACCTCCCCTCTGTTCCCTTACTGAAGGCAAATAGCAATTCACTCATAACTTCTAGTAGAAATAACAAAGGAATGGCACAACATAGAGACATAAGAATAGATGCTCCAGCATTGTTAGTATGTGGGGAATGCATGGAGCTATTAAAACAGGCATGTCAGGAATGGTGAGAGGTCCTCTTTAATCTCCCTTTGCTCGTAACTGATGCGACACAATTATTGAGGCACGTGCCTTTAATATTTGTGTTGCATGTTTGGTCCATACGTTACAGCGCTGATCTGCACTAGTAAGTGAGCTGGTGTAGATTAACGGTATAATCTATGCCACGTTTTTTTATCGTAGATTATAGTAAATGTGAATGGCCATCTGCCCCACCCCCCACCGCCCACCACTTTGAAAAGTGGCGAACTGTGCCACCCCAAAAAGCCACAAGATTTGGTGCCACTGTATAAATGTCCCCCATAGTCTTTATTTGAACCAGTCATATGAAATCTCTTCATAAAGCCTCATTCACACGACACGTATTTTTTGTCTGGGACCGATCCACAGTTTTTTTTCCGGATTATATCCTGGACCCATTCATTTCTTTAGGGCTGCCAAAAATACGGACAGTACCCGGATGTCATCTGAGAGTTGACCTCATCGTGTGTCTGTCCCTCGAATTGTAAAACATGTCCTATTATTGTCCGTTTTACAGGCAAGAGTCGTCATTTCTGCTATTGAACCCATGAAAAATACGGCATGCGCACGGCCTGTATCCGTATTTTGCGGATCCGCGGTTGGACGAGCGCGAAATACACATGATCGTGTGCATGAGCCCTAAAACTGAGGATTGGTTTCCTCACCCGTCTTTCTATTGTCTAAGTCTATTTTTAAAGGAAATGGGGGTTTCCCTGTTGCCAGCGGTAACAGTGGCGTTGGACACGATCTTGTTTAACGAGTTTGTCACTCATCGTTTTGTCACTCTCACAGCTTCTGTCCCATGATGCATCAGTGTAATTCTTGAGCCAAGTTTTCTTTATTATTCCCGTAAAATAAAATTTAAAAATTCTCTTTTTAATCCGACATCACTGCAATTTTTTCAGATTTTTTTTTTTTTAATTTTATTTTAATTATTATTTTTTTTTTTTTTTTGCATTGTGTTGCACTTAACTTTTTTGCAAAGTGAAAATCGCAGAGTGTAAAATCATGTTGAGGCATAAGTGTTTATGGCCTCCTTTGGCAATGACGGTATTAATATAGTGGTCAGCAACGTATGGCACTCCAGATGTTGTGAAACTACAACTCCCAGCATGCACACTTACTCACCTGTTTGTGTAACTCCCGGGAGGATTCTGGCTG
>ONZH01012172.1:0-2500 GCA_900303285.1 Rhinella marina | reverse complement strand
GCTTGCTGTCAGGAACGTTCTTCTTTAGATCCAGAGGCTGAAAACCTGCCTGGATCTAAGCTGAAGGTTTGCAGCAATTGTATCTAGAGAATTCTGTGTAAACTGGTACATTTTACCTGCGCTGATACATTGTAACAAACTATCAAGACAGGAGAGTGATTTGCTCTGCTGATGTGTATAATGAAGGCAGTACAGCCGGTGCCGTCACGCCCCATATATTATGTTCAACGTCACCTTTCAAGTATGTGTTATGTTCTAGTTCTTCATCTTGTTCAATATCTCTGCTAGCTTTCAGTGAATGGAAACCTTCATGGTTTACATCTAGAGGCTAAAACACTCACCTTATCCTTTAAAGACCTAATGCTTCTCCCAGCTGAGTCTTCGTTACAGTCGTATCCAGTCGTATCCAGTCCAGGACTTCAGACAGATACATTTTACCGGCACTGATACATTGTAACAAACTATCAGGACAGGAGAAAGATGTGTCTTGTTCAGTCGTTGAAGATTGTCTAGACAGGATACAATTGTAACAAACCCTCAGCTGTGAGAAGTTTTAGTTATGCAGAATTTTCAGCCTCTGGATCTTGATTGTTCCCATTCACCAACAGCAAGCAGAGATGTTGATGAGGTGAGGAATTGAACTATAAGGTGTATTATAGAGTTGCTTTGTAACATAGACCGCTCCCTGTCCGTATATTCTGGGTTCCTCTTCCTGCTGCAGTATAACTGACACGGGATTATATTCGGAATATGTGTTACTGATACCAGTTCTGTAATTTTAGTACGAGCAGAAATTCGGCACTCCTCCCATAACATTACTGCACCTGTGGCGGGGGGGGAAGGTTTCCGCTGGGTGAGAAGTGAATACAATGGACGCCGCTCCTGTAGTGTATGGGGACCAGTCACTCAGCAGGAGTACGGTGCATTTCTACAGATGACCTGATCCCTCAGCGGAGACAATGGAGCCTGCAGCGGAGGGCTCATATTATATAAACTGTGTCATCTGTTCTCAAAAACCTGTGACATCACTGAGCCGATAAACTGACTCGGGATCTGCCCCCTCCCCCACAATGTCCTAAAAAATGTTATATAAATTATTAAAATAAAATAAAATAAAAAAAACAGTATAAAAAGTTAAAACAAAAAAAAATCTAAGTTTTTATGTGAAAATATTGCTGTTATATGGTGCTGACATCTAGTGGTCAAACGGAGAGAAGTGCAGCAGTGTGTGAGGGCGGGGTTACATGGGGAGGCTTGGTGATGTCACATAGGAGGAGATGGGGGTTGGGGGGCTGGAGGTGTCAGTGACTGGGAAGGTTCAGGGTTATCTGGTGAGGTCAGAGGGAGCAGCAGTGCCATCTGAGGAACATTGGAGATGTCACTGGGAGGGTGCTGGCATATGGAGGGAGTTGTAATGTCAAATATTAAGGACACATGGTGATCTGTGAAGGGTCGATGATGTCACAGGGTAAAGTGGCAGGTTTATCTTGAAAGGACCGGTGATGTCACAGAGTAAGTAGCTGGTCTTTATGGATAGAGTTTGTAATGTCACAAGGAGCTGGGTTATCTAGGAGGAACAGTGATGTCAAAATGAGGGGGCTGAGTTATCTGGAAAGGCTGGTGATGTCACAGTGAGGGGTCCGGATTATATGAGAAGGATTGATGATGTCACAATGAGGGGAGGAGTTATCTGCAGAGGACTGGTGATGTCACAATGAGGGGCAGGATTATCTGCAGAGGACTGGTGATGTCACAGTGAGGGGCAGGATTATCTGCAGAGTACTAGTGATGTCACAGTGAGGGGGCAGGATTATCTTCAGAGGACGGGTGATGTCACAGTGAGGGGCAGGATTATCTGCAGAGGACTGGTGATGTCACAGTGAGGGGGCAGGATTATCTGCAGAGGACTGGTGATGTCACAGTGAGGGCAGGATTATCTGCAGAGGACTGGTGTCTCACAGTGAGGGGCAGGATTATCTGCAGAGGACTGGTGATGTCACAGTGAGGGGCAGGATTACTGCAAGGACTGGTGAATGTCACAGTGGGGGCAGGATTATCTGCAGAGGACTGGTGATGTCACAGTGAGGGGCAGGATAATCTGCAGAGGACTAGTGATTGTCACAGTGAGAGGGGCAGGATTATCTGCAGAGGACTGGTGATGTCACAGTGAGGGGCAGGATTATCTGCAGAGGACTAGTGATTGTCACAGTGAGGGGCAGGATATCTGCAGAGGACTAGTGATTGATGTCACAGTGAGGGGCAGGATTATATGCAGAGGACTGGTGATGTCACAGTGAGGGGCAGGATTATCTGCCAGAGGACTGGTGATGTCACAGTGAGGGGGCAGGATTATCTGCAGATGACTAGTGATGTCACAGTGAGGGGCAGGATTATCTGCAGAGGACTAGTGATGTCATAGTGAGGAGGCAGGATTATCTGCAGAGGACTAGTGATGTCATAGTGAGGGGCAGGATTATCTGCAGAGGGACTGGTGATGTCA
>ONZH01012171.1:0-66429 GCA_900303285.1 Rhinella marina | reverse complement strand
CTGTACACCAATGAAAACTGTAATCCTCGCTGGTGAGGATTACAGTTTTCAAAGTGCAATTCTTATTCTGGCCACTAGATGGCAGGCCAGGATAAGAAATGAGCAATTCATCGATTTCTGATTCTATAAAATCCATAATTGCTCATAAAGAAAAAAAAAAAGCCACAATATATAAGCCCATATATGAGCTTTCAAATAGTAAAACAAAAATTAAAAAAAAAATGTTAAAAAAATATATAAAAAATAAAAAAGATATAAAAGTTCAAATCACCCCCCTTTCCGTATAAGTAAAAAATAAATACCTAAATAACACTAAATATAGACATCATGGGTATCACCGTGACCGAAAACGCCCGTACTTTTAAAATATATAAAAAAAAAAATCCAATACGGCGAATTGTGTGGCGGAAAAAAGCGTCCAAATGGCGATTTGCCATTTTTGTCGCTTTTTTTTTCTAAAAAAAATTAAATAAAAAGTGATCAAAAAGTCATACACACCCGAGAATGGTATCAATAGAATCTTCAGATTGTCCCGCAAAAAATGAGCCCCCATACAGCTCTGTACACATAAATACCAAAAAGTTATAGGGGTCAAGATATGACAAGGAAAAAAAAAAAAAAAAAAAGGGCAACTTTCTAATTATTTTTTCACTATCAAAACGCAGGAAAAAGTATACATATTAGGTATTGCCGGATTCGTACTGACCAGTAGAATGAAAGTAATGGGTCAGTTTTAATGCACATCGAACGCTGTAAATAAGAAACCCGTAGAACTGTAGCGGAATAGCGTTTTTTTTGCAATTTCACCTGATTTGGAATTTTTTTCCCGCTTCCCACTACACCATATGCAATATTAAATGGAGGCATTGGAAAGTACAACTTGTCCCGCAAAAAACAAGCCCTCATACAGCTATGTGAACAGAAAAATAAAAGAGTTATAGCTGTTTGAAGGCAGGGAGCGCAAAACGAAAATGCATGACCGAAAAAACCTCCGCTACTGAAAGGGTTAAATGTATATTTTAGAGTATTATTTCAAATAAAACACCAAAAGGGTTATTTCTGAGCCGACCATAAGTCGTATTTTTAAATATCAACTTCTGTCAGCTGCATTGACTTTCTCTGCAACGACACACACAAACATTAAATGAAATAAATAAAATACAGTCATGGCCAAAAGTTTTGAGAATGATACAAATATTAATTTTTACAAAGTCTACTGCTTCAGTTTTTATAATGGCAATTTGCATATACTCCAGAATGTTATAAAGAGTGATCAGCTTAACAGCAATTACTTGCAAAGTCAATATTTGCCTAGAAAATGAACTTTATCCCCCAAAACACATTTCAACATCATTGCAGCCCTGCCTTAAAAGGACCACCTAACATCGTTTCAGTGATTGCTCCATTAACACAGGTGTGGGTGTTGATGAGGACAGGGCTGGAGATCAATCTGTCATGATTAAGTAAGAATGACACCACTGGACACTTTAAAATGAGGCTGGTGCTTGGCATCATTGTTTCTCTTCTGTTAACAATGGTTATCTCTAAAGAAACACGTGCAGTCATCATTGCACTGCACAAAAATGGCCTAACAGGGAAGAGTATCGCAGCTAGAAAGATTGCACCTCAGTCAACAATCTATCGCATCATCAAGAACTTCAAGGAGAGAGGTTCCATTGTTGCCAAAAAGGCTCCAGGGCGCCCAAGAAAGACCAGCAAGCGCCAGGACCGTCTCTTAAAAGTGTTTCAGCTGCGGGATCAGGCTACCAGCAGTGCAGAGCTTGCTCAGGAATGGCAGCAGGCAGGTGTGAGTGCATCTGCACGCACTGTGAGGCGGAGACTCTTGGAGCAAGGCCTGGTCTCAAGGAGGGCAGCAAAGAAGCCACTTCTCTCCAGAAAAAACATCAGGGACAGACTGATATTCTGCAAAAGGTACAGGGAGTGGACTGCTGAGGACTGGGGTAAAGTCATTTTCTCTGATGAATCCCCTTTTCGATTGTTTGGGACATCTGGAAAACAGCTTATTCGGAGAAGACGAGGTGAGCGCTACCACCAGTCTTGTCTCATGCCAACTGTAAAGCATCCTGAAACCATTCATGTGTGGGGTTGCTTCTCAGCCAAGGGAATCGGCTCTCTCACAGTCTTGCCTAAAAACACAGCCATGAATAAAGAATGGTACCAGAATGTCCTCCGAGAGCAACTTCTCCCAACCGTCCAAGAGCAGTTTGGCGATCAACAATGCCTTTTCCAGCATGATGGAGCACCTTGCCATAAAGCAAAGGTGATAACTAAATGGCTCAGGGAACAAAACATAGAGATTTTGGGTCCATGGCCTGGAAACTCCCCAGATCTTAATCCCATTGAGAACTTGTGGTCAATCATCAAGAGACGGGTGGACAAACAAAAACCTACAAATTCTGACAAAATGCAAGCATTGATTGTGCAATAATGGACTGCTATCAGTCAGGATTTGGTCCAGAAGCTGATTGAGAGCATGCCAGGGAGAATTGCAGAGATCCTGAAGAAGAAGGGTCAACACTGCAAATAATGACTTGCTGCATTAACTCATTCTAACTGTTAATATAAGCTTTTGTTACTCATAATATGATTGCAATTATATTTCTGTATGTGATAAAAACATCTGACAAACACACATGAAAACCAGAGGGCAGAAGATCATGTGAAAATATAATATTTGTGTCATTCTCAAAACTTTTGGCCATGACTGTAGACTAATTTTAGACTGACCGTTCAGTAGTAATAAAAGATGTTTTTTTCCACTGCTACCCGTTGCGTGTCCTCATCAATTACCATGGCATTGACCTGCAATTCAGGTAACCCTCAAAAGAAGGACTTAAAAGCAACCCCCCAAGGTCATGCTAAGCCACACCCCTGACCCAGTCAGGCCACGGCCCCTCCCACTCCGCAGCCAATGGGGATTGAAAAAATGAAGGTAAAAATCAACTTCTGTCAGCTGCATTGACTTTCTCTCTGCAACGACACACAGAAACATTAAATGAAATAGATGAAATACACTAATTTTAGACTAAGACAGTTCAGTAGTAATAAAAGATGTTTTCTTCCACTGCTACCCAGGGCATTTCCTCATAAATTACCATGGCATCGACCTGTAATTCAGGCCACCTTCAAAAGATGGACTTAAAACCCCCGCCCCAAGTCTAGCTAAGCCACGTCCCTGAATCAGTCAGGCCACGCCCCCTCCCACTCCGCAAAAAATTAAGCTAAAATTCAACTTCTCCAAAAGGATTTTTGATTTTGGTACATTGGCTCCACAGGGATTGAATGCGGATGTTGATATTTTTGTTTTTTTGTAAGATGTGGAAGGGAGGCTGGTCATGATGGGACATCGGTGGTCAACTGTATATTATGTCAGTACCAGGATCTCCCCCCTGACCAGCCCCCCTCATTCATCAATCTAGTTAAACAATATATTCAATATATACATAATATGTATATAATCCAACTAATATACACATGTTTTTGGGAAGTTTTATGTATGTTTTAGAAATTATAGATACAAAATATGGATACATTTTTCAGGAAATAAAATAACAAAAATAAGCCATTAGAATATATATTACAAGATTTATGATTAAGCTGTTGTGAATATGAAGTAGTAATTTATTAATTAAAGTCATTGCAGCATATGGTTAATTGAAAACCAATGTATGGAAGAAAAAACGCATCTGTATATTAAAAACGCAAGATGGCGTTAGAAATCTCAATGAAATCGCATTCACCTAAAATGAGTGTGCTTTTAGATATTTCTCATTGCAATGACTATTAGAGTATTCCCTGAAGCAGGGTATGTGGATTATAATTAAACAATGTGAAGAATTTGATGTGTTTAGGGTCATTTTATGTTATAGCATTATTTGAAGTCTGCGATCCAGTAATCCATAGTTTGGCTGTTAAGTGAGTATTTAAGAAATGAGGCAATGAGGGGCAGGTATGGCTACTGATGAAGGTGCAGGTGGCACCGAAATGTGTCTAGTCGTGGTAACCGCCCCGAGAATCAACTATATCCAGCCTGGCAGTAAGAAAATATGTCTTTGTAACAAGACAAAACAATTGGATGAAATCTATCTGTCTTTTGAAAGCCCAATTAAAGGAGGAACGCTAGGTGCCCAGAACCAAGTACCTGTGAGTGGTGGGGAAGGCGAAAGACCGGACACCAGGAGCGTGCCGTAACTGGGAAGACGCCATTCACCGTGTAAGGTCACAAGTGAGAGCGAGGCGTGGGTGGAATGGACTAAGCAGTAAAGGTATGGGAAGTGCACTACCCGTAATACCTAACCATCCAAACTAATAACCTTGTCTTGAAAATCACGGCTAACATTTTCCCTGAACGGCAATACCTCCTAGACATAAAGACTGTACACTAACCTCTACATGTATATCATCATACTAAAGTAAAGAGAGAAGTGCCCAGATTATTTATAGATCCACAAGGATTACAGTCTTATCCCAAATGGGGAATATGGATGCGGAAATATAATTTACCAACAAGATACATTAAAAAAGAATTAAAAAAGAAAAAAGAACAACGTCGGCAGGCAGTCTATGAGACCAAACTAGTGGGAGAAATATTTATGCATTGTGCATTTGTTTGTTGTATGTTTTATGCATTTTTGTTTTAATTTTTATTGGTGTTTTAAATTTTCGATTAAATCCTTTATACATTCCAGAAAGGGTGAGTGCTAGAGATGAGCGAGCATACTCGTCCGAGCTCGGTGCTCGTTCGAGTATTACAGTACTCGTAAGTGCTCGCTGCTCGGACGAGTATCTCGCGATGCTCGAGGAAATGGCAACTTCCGCATTGTGCATTTTTGGCGCCTAAAAACTCAGCCAATCACAAGCCAGGAGACTCTGCGGTACACCCAGCATCACGTGGGGCCCTTACATGTCGATAGCAGGGGTTGGCTGGCCTGATCAGGTGACCCTGGAATATACTAGTGACTGGCCGCGGTGCTCGGCTCAGATGCTGTCTGGATGTCGTTAGGGATAGAGCTGCTGCGTTTCAGGGAGAGTGTTAGGGCCTGCATTTAGTTCTTTGATAGGCAGGAGTGATCTCCCAAGAACCCAACAGCCCTTCTAAGGGCTACAAGAAATTTTTTTTTTTGTCTCCTGGCTTGGCTGGCTGGCTGGCACTAGTAGTGCAGCTATCGCCATATATAACCCCCTTTTTTTTATTGTTATATCTCAGTGATACAAATCCATTTCACACAGCAGTGTGGAACCATTCTGTGTGTCACAGTTCAGTACACTCAATACAATCCGTATTTTCTGTCCAGGTGACACTTTCTGTACGTCACTTAATCCAACCGGGTCTTTTGCTCTCACGTATATAGCTTGATCACAAAAATCTCTGTGCGACGTTTGTCTGGGTCGCAGTCAAAATAGCCACCATCAGCAGGGTGTGAGTTAGCTCTACAATAGTTTCTGCACGTCACATTCCCAAAAAAACAAAACTAAAAAAAAATATATAAAAAAAATATTTAAAAAAAAATAGTTTTTTTGTTGTTTTAGCTCAGAGATACAAATCCATTTCACACAGCAGTGTGGAACCATTCTGTGTGTCACAGTTCAGTACACTCACTACAATCCGTATTTTCTGTCCAGGTGACACTTTCTGTACATCACTTAATCCAACCGGGTCTTTTTCTCTCACGTATATAGCTTGATCACAAAAATCTCTGTGCGACATTTGTCTGGGTCACAGTCAAAATAGCCAGCAGGGTGTGAGTTAGCTCTACGATAGTTTCTGCATGTCACGTTCCAAAAAAAACAAAACTAAAAAAAATATATATAAAAAAAAAAATATTAAAAAAAAATAGTTTTTTTGTTGTTTTAGCTCCGTGATACAAATCCATTTCACACAGCAGTGTGGAACCATTCTGTGTGTCACAGTTCAGTACACTCACTACAATCCATATTTTCTGTCCAGGTGACACTTTCTGTACGTCACTTAATTAAACCAGACTGAACAAGTTTGTGGGTTTCAGTACAGCAGGCCCATTTATTTTTTATTTTTTATATAATACACTTATATACAGAAAATGTTGAACCCCAGGGCTAAGGGTCGAAGACGAGGGCGTGGGCATTCAATTACTGCAGGGGGCAGAGACTGTGGTCCTGGGCAGGGTGAGACAGCACCTGCTGATGAGGGAGCAGGGGAACGCCGCAGAGCTACACTCCCTAGCTTCATGTCTCAACTTACAGGGACACGTGGTAGAGGACTGTTGAAACCACAACAGTGCGAACAGCTGATGTCGTGGATTGCGGACAATGCTTAAAGTAATTTGTCCACCAGTCAGTCTTCCACGCAGTCCACCCACGTTACCCAAGGGAGCACTCCTCTGGCTCCTCCACCTCAAACTCCTTCCCCCCAGTCTGCCCCCTCCCAGGAAAATTTGGAATGCGATCCGGCATACTCTCAGGAACTGTTTTCTAGACCCTTCCCAGAGTCACAAACCACTTCTCAGGTTGCTGCTGCCCTTGTTCCCGATGCCCAAGTTTTCCAACTGTCGCAGTCTGTGGGTGATGATGATGATGATGATGATGACAATGTTGACTTAGTGGAAGAAGTTTGTAAAGAGGTGTCGGACGATGAGGAGACACGGTTGTCAGACAGTGGTGAAGTTGTTGTCAGGGCAGGAAGTCCGAGGGGGGAGAAGACTGAGGAATCGGAGGATGACGAGGTGACTGACCCAAGCTGGGTTGATAAGCCGAGTGAAGACAGTGCTTCTGAGGCGGAGGCGAGTGCTGCACCAGAACAGGTTGGAAGAGGCAGTGGTGTGGCCAGAGGGAGAAGCAGGGCCAGAGCTGGTGCATCAGCAGCAACTGTTTCACGTAGTGAAGCTCCCGTGGCGAGGCCTAGATGTTCGCAAGTCTGGAGGTTCTTTAAAGAAACTGAGGATGACCGACGGACTGTGGTGTGCAACCTGTGCAACACCAGGATCAGCAGGGGTGCCACCACTACTAGCCTAACCACCACCAGCATGCGCAGGCATATGAGTGCTAAACACCCCACTCAATGGAACCAAGGCCGTTCACCACCTCCTACTGGTCACACCACTGCTCCTTCCCCTGTGTCACTCGCTGCCTCTGCTAGTCAACCCTCTGCCTAGGACCCCGGCACGAGCGCCTCCCGCCGGAAAACCACACTTTCGCCTCCATGATCCTCCACAGTGTCCACCAATATGTCCCAGCGCAGTGTTCAGCTGTCTTTACAGCAGACGCTGGAGCGCAAGAGGAAATACAGTTCCACCCACCCACATGCCCAAGCCCTCAACGTCCACATCTCCAAATTGCTGAGCCTGGAGATGCTGCCCTATAGGCTGGTAGAGACCGAGGCCTTTCGCAATCTCATGGCGGTGGCTGCCCCTCGGTATTCGGTCCCCAGCCGCCACTATTTTTCCCGATGTGCTGTCCCAGCCCTACACCAGCACGTGTCAGAGAACATCATCCTTGCCCTGACCAACGCTGTTTCTGAGAAGGTCCACCTAACCACGGACACATGGACAAGTGCTGCCGGGCAGGGACACTATATCTCACTGACGGCACATTGGGTTGACTTGGTGGAGGCTGGGACTGAGACTGACCCTGGGGCCGCTCATGTACTGCCCACACCGAGGATTGCGGGGCCTACCTCTGTCACGGTCTCTCAGATGTACTATGCCTCCTCCTCCTCCATCTCCTCCTCCGAATTACCATCCGTGGGCACGGCGCCTTTAATCGGTAGCTCTAGGCGCAGCAGCAGCGCCGTGGGTAAGCGTCAGCAGGCGGTGCTCAAACTGCTGAGCTTAGGTGACAAAAGGCACACCGCCCAAGAGCTGTTACAGGGTATCACGGCGCAGATCGATCTGTGGTTGGCACCGCTGAACCTCAAGCCAGGCATGGTTGTGTGTGATAACGGGCGTAACCTGGTGGCGGCTCTGCAACTCGGCAGACTGACACATGTGCCATGCCTGGCCCACGTGTTCAATCTAATAGTTCAGCGGTTCCTCAAGACATACCCCAATCTGTCTGATTTGCTGACCAAGGTGCGCCGCATCTGTGTGCATTTCCGCAAGTCGACCACAGATGCTGCCACTCTCAGGGCATCGCAGCGCCGCCTACAACTGCCCGCTCACCGACTGTTGTGCGACGTGCCCACGAGATGGAATTCAACATTAAACATGTTATCTAGAGTTTACCAGCAGCGCAGAGCGATTGTAGACTGCCAGATGACAACTTCCACGAGAACTGGTAGTCAGGTCAGTCAGATTCCTCAAGTCTACAATGAGGAGTGGACGTGGATGTCTGATATCTGCCAGGTGTTGAGCAACTTTGAGGAGTCAACACAGATGGTCAGCGGCGATGCCGCCATTATCAGCCTCACCATCCCGCTGCTTTGCCTGTTGAAAAACTCACTGCTCAGCATGAAGTCGGATGCTTTGCGCTTGTCACAAGAGACGGTGGAGGAAGATACGTCGCTTGATAACCAGAGCACCCTCCGGTCTGTTTCTCAGCGCGTATCGGAGGAGGGGGATGAGGATGAGGAAGAAGAGGAGAAGAATGTTGGCGAGACAGAAGAGGGTACCAGTGCTCAGTCCTTAACTCTTGAGCGTGTATGGGCTGAAGAGGAGGACTTGGAGGAGGAGGAGGAGGAGGAAATGGAGAGTCAGGCCAGTAAGGAGAGGGGATTCTTGCGTGTTGGGACTCTGGCGCACATGGCAGACTTCATGTTAGGCTGCCTATCCCATGACCCTCGTGTTAGAAGCATTTTTTCAAACACCGATTACTGGGTGTTCACTCTCCTGGACCCACGGTACAAGCAGAACCTTTCCACTCTCATCCCTGCAGAGGAAAGGAGTATGAGAGTGAATAGATATCAACAGGCCCTGGTGCACAAGCTGAAACAATCCTTCCCATCTGACGCCGCTAGCGGCAGAGGGCATGGTTCTGTGGGCCAAGTAGCGGGGGAGAGTAGGCGAGCAGGCAGCTTGTCCAGCACTGGCAGAGGTCCAACTGGCACTCTTTTACCACAGTTTTTCAGGAGGGCCCCCTACAGGCCCTCTCTTCAAACAATTTTTCCAGAGGTCCACCTACAGGCCCTCTCTCCAAACAATTTTTCCGGAGGTCCACCTACAGGCCCTATCTCCAAACAATTTTTCCGGAGGTCCACCTACAGGCCCTCTCTCCAAAAAATTTTTCCGGAGGTCCACCTACAGGCCCTCTCTCCAAACAATTTTTCCGGAGGTCCACCTACAGGCCCTCTCTCCAAACAATTTACGTCTTTTTCCTATCTTTCTCTCTCTCCAAACTATTTTTCCAGATAGCTGCCATATACGGTATTAAACACCTGTGTCTCGCCATTGTCCACCACCTGGGGTTCCAGGGAGTACGTGACCACATGCAATCTCCATCTAAAAAGTCATACTGAGGCTCACCACCATGCTTTACACTGCAATCTTATTACTGAGGCTCACCACCATGCTTTACACTGCAATCTTATTGAAAGACAGAAAATCACGGGTTCACCGCCAGGTTGTCAGGCAGCATTTTTAAGTGGGTCACCATTACCGTGTCCCTTGGGGTCATCGCCAGACTATTTTTATGAAAGGCCATGGGGTTCTATACACACAGTGCTGACGGAAGCCCATCAGCCTTTCTAAACACAATTGAATCTGTTCCATCATGAGAAAGTCCCCCCAAGGAGTCCCCACTGTAACTTGCTTCCCATACAACTACCTCACCCCCCGACACCTGTGTCTCGCCATTGTCCACCACCTCCTCAGACAACACTGGTAAATCTCCACTGTCAGCACACGGAGACTGCAAAAGGTCTTGCGAATTGGGGCAGAGAATGTTCTGGGGTAGCACATCAGAGAAGGGGTGACTATGGGGTTCCAGGGAGTACGTGACCACATGCAATCTCCATCTAAAAAGTCATACTGAGGCTCACCACCATGCTTTACACTGCAATCTTATTACTGAGGCTCACCACCATGCTTTACACTTCAATCTTATTGAAAGACAGACAATCAGGGGTTCACCGCCAGGTTGTCAGGCAGCATTTTTAAGTGGGTCACCATTACCGTGTCCCTGAAAATTGGCGGTGATGGACCTTCGTTGCACCTAGTTGGGTGCTTCCCTAACATGTGATGGGCATGTGCCTCGCCTTTCTTTGTCTGGGTGAGCACAATTGCCATGAGGGTAACCACCAGGCTGTTGCCTGAGAATTTGGGGTAATGGTGGGATTAGGCAGCCTCAGAGGCATCCATGCATGCTGCCCCTGCTGTTTCCTGTCCATTTCCGTGGTGTTTCCATCATTTTCTGAGGTTTCCAGGTTTTCACCCAGCCTTCCCTAGGCAGAGCCTTGGTCCCCTGCAAAAAATGCTTGAGTCTCCCATTGACTTCAATGGGGTTCGTTATTCGAAACGAGCACCCGAGCATCAGGAAAAGTTCGACTCGAATAACGAGCACCCGAGCATTTTAGTGCTCGCTCATCTCTAGTGAGTGCTTATCCTTTTTTTGTAAGTTAAAATTCAACTTCTGTCAGCTGTAGGGGTGGGAGGTTGACTTTTTTCTGCAACAACAACCAGAAACACTAAATGAAATAGATTAAATATACCCGTCGAACCGATGTTTTCTTCCTCTGCTACCCATTGCGTGTCCTCATAAATTACCATGGTATTGACCTTTAATTCAGGCCACCTTCAAAAGAAGGACTAAACCACGCCCCCGACCCAGTCAGGTCACGCCCTCCTCCCACTCAGCAGCCAATGGGGATTGAAAAAATGAAGGTAAAAATCAACTACTGTCAGCTGCATTGACTTTCTCTCTGCAACGACAAACACAAACACTAAATGAAATAGACAAAATATACCCAGGCGAAGCCAGGTCCTTCTGCTAGTGTGTATATAATATTGAACTTTTTGCAATATTCTAATTTTCTGAGATACTGACTATTGGGTTTTCATTAGTTGTATTAAACACTTGAAATTGATCACTGTGTGCGTAATGAATCTATATGATCTAAGAGTATCACTTTTTGAATTGAATTACTGAAATAAATTAACTTTTTGACGATATTCTAAATTATTGAGATGCATCTGTATGCCTTTTTTGGTGAATATTTAATTCGTTTTTTTGGAGGTGAGGTGGGCAAACATTGCAGTTCTGTCACTGCTTTAAATTTTTATTTTTTATGGGGTTCACCATGAGGTATATGATATGACAACTTTATTCCGCAATTTGAGACAATTATGGCAATAGCAATTTTTTTTTATGTTTTAGCACTTTTACAACAAAAAATAACTTTTCAATTAAAAAATAGTTATATTTTGCATCGCCCCATACTAACATCCATTACATTTTTATCAATCTAACTGTGTTTGGGTGCTTGTTTTTTATGAGGTGGGCTGTAGTTTTTATTGGTACCATTTTGAGGCACATATGGCATTTTGATCGCTTTTTATACCATTTTTTTAGAGATATTCTGTCAATATTTTCCTATTTTTTTTATAGGTTTTGCCACGCAGTATATGATTTTTTTCATGTTTTGCTACTTTTGCACAAAAAGAATCACTTTTTTAAATTAAAAAATATTTTTTTGCATTGCCAACTAAGACCCACAACTTTTTTATTTTTCTGTCCAAGCAGCTGTCTGAGGGCTTTTTTTGTGGGACAAACTTTAGCTTTTATTGGTACCATTTTGGGGTGCATATGACATTTTGACCGCTTTTTATACTATTTTTTGGGAGGGGAGGTGACTACAAACAGAAATTCCGTCATTGCTTTTTAAACTTTTTTTATGCTGTTCTGCATGCAGAATAAGTAATGTGATCCTTTTATACATCATGTAATTATGGACCTCACAATACCATTTACATATAGATTTTTTGCCCCATTTTTAACAAATTGACTTATAAGGATACATTTTTTTACTTGAAATTTTTATTCTTGTCCAATTGATTCTTGTCCAATTGATAGTACAATACAGTGCAATAGTTACAGACACTTCACTGGCTTTATAGGCTTTTGTACGTGGCAGGCCTTGTTAAGGCCTCCAGCCAGTGTCAGACTAGGGTGCCTAGGGTTCACAAGTTAAATTTATTTTTGGGGCCCACGGTATGGATATATTCAAATATTACCTGCTCACACAGCAGCAAGATGTTACCAGATGATTGAATATGGGGATTCCTTCATCAACTTTCAGAATTTAGGTCCTGGGAAAAAGAGGATCCGATCTCAGCTATCCGATCATGTCTATAATAATTAACTGGGTAGTTTCTTTAATAATCTATCAAGTTTTGTATATGGACATAGGCTGGCTGAGGTGCTGTACATTTAATATATACAGTGCCTTGCGAAAGTATTCGGCCCCCTGGAACTTTTCAACCCTTTGCCACATTTCAGGCTTCAAACAAAAAGATATAACATTTTAAATTTTTGGTGAAGAATCAACAACAAGTGGGTCACAATTGTGAAGTGGAACGAAATTTATTGGATCATTTAAACTTTTTTTGTAATAATAAAACTGAAAAGTTGGGTGTGCAAAATTATTCGGCCCATTTACTTTCAGTTCAGAAAACTTACTCCAGAAGTTCATTGAGGATCTCTGAATGATCCAATGTTGTCCTAAATGACTGATGAAGACAAATAGAATCCACCTGTGTGTAATCAAATCTCCGTATAAATGCACCTGCTCTGTGATAGTCTCAGGGTTCTGTTTAAAGCACAGAGAGCATCATGAAGACCAAGGAACACACCAGGCAGGTCCGTGATACTGTTGTGGAGAATTTCAAAGCCGGATTTGGATACCAAAAGATTTCCCAAGCTTTAAAAATCCCAAGGAGCACTGTGCAAGCGATCATATTAAAATGGAAGGAGTATCAGACCACTGCAAATCTACCAAGACCCGGCCGTCCTTCTAAACTTTCATCTCAAACAAGGAGAAGACTGATCAGAGATATAGCCAAGAGGCCCATGATCACTCTGGATGAACTGCAGAGATCTACAGCTGAGGTGGGAGAGTCTGTCCATAGGACAACAATCAGTCCAACACTTCACAAATCTGGCCTTTATGGAAGAGTGGCAAGAAGAAAGCCATTTCTCAAAGATATCCATAAAAAGTCTTGTTTACAGTTTGCCACAAGCCACCTGGGAGACACACCAAACATGTGGAAGAAGGTGCTCTGGTCAGATGAAACCAAAATCCAACTTTTTGGAAACAATGCAAAACAATATGTTTGGCGTAAAAGCAACACAGCTCATCACCCTGAACACACCATCCCCACTGTCAAACATGGTGATGACAGCATCATGGTTTGGGCCTGCTTTTCATCAGCAGGGCCAGGGAAGATGGTTAAAATTGATGGGAAGATGGATGGAGCCAAATACAGGACCATTCTGGAAGAAAACCTGTTGGAGTCTTCAAAAGACCTGAGACTAGGATGGAGATTTATCTTCCAACAAGACAATGATCCCAAATATAAAGCAAAATCTACAATGGAATGGTTGAAAAATAAATGTATCCAGGTCTTAGAATGGCCAAGTCAAAGTCCAGACCTGAATCCAATTGAGAATAAGTGGAAAGAGCTGAAAACTGCTGTTCACAATCGCTCTCCATCCAACCTCAAAGAGCTCGAGCTGTTTTGCAAGAAAGAATTGGCAAGAATTTCAGTCTCTAGATGGGAAAAACTGATAGAGACATACCTCAAGCGACTTGCAGCTGTAATCACAGCAAAAGGTGGCGCAACAAAGTATTAATTGCAAGGGGGCCGAATAATTTTGCACACCCCACTTTTCAATTTTATTATTACAAAAAAAGTTAAAATGATCCAATAAATTTCGTTCCACTTCACAATTGTGACCCACTTGTTGTTGATTCTTCACCAAAAATTTAAAATGTTATATCTTTTTGTTTGAAGCCTGAAATGTGGCAAAAGGTTGAAAAGTTCAAGGGGGCCGAATACTTTTGCAAGGCACTGTATATATGTAGTGCCATAAGTCTACTGTGCGCCACTTGTGCAGGGAGTGGGAGACTAGGGGCCCACCAGGGGATTCACCTGTACCCCTGTGGACCAGTCCGAGCCTGCCTCCAGCTGCTGTAGCAACTATTGGGGCCCTGTGATCGAGTTATGTTTGCCCAGAGGGGTATAGATGGGGCCCCCTCTCTCTGTAAACCACTTAATTGCCACAATCACTGAGAACCATGGCATCTAAGAGGTTAAAGTTCCAGGATCCAAGTTAATTCCAATTACAGCAGTTTAAGCAGTGTACTAATCCCTTGAATACCAGCGGTATTATGGTTTTTGCATTTTCATTTTTTCTTCTCTGCCTTCCTGGAGCCATAAAATTTTTTTTCTGTTCACATAGCCATATGAGGGCTTGTTTTTTGCAGGACAAGTTTTACTTTCTGATGCCTCTATTTAATATGGCATACAGTGTTGTGGGAAGTGGGAAAAAAATTTGAAATGAGTACAAAATGGAAAAAAAATGCAATTCCACCACAGTGTTATGTGTTTTGTCTCTACAGCATACCCTATGTGGTAATACTGTGCCCTTCATTCTCTGAGTCAGTATAATTACAACGATACCTCCACCATACCATCATAGTTGTTTCTTGTGCTTAAAGGGAACCCGTCATCAACTTTATGCTGACTGTACTGAGGGCAGCATAAATTAGTGACAGAAATGCTGATTTCAGCGGTGTGTCTCTCTTGAGCTAAAAGTGAGTGGTTGCTGAGAACCAACATCACAAACATTGCAGCCCAGGCCTTGAAAAGAGTCAAATCTACCAGAGAAGAGTCATGGTTATTCCTAATCTCCTGCTCTCCCCACCCATCTGCTGATGATTGGCAGTTCTCTCCTAGAGAGAAATGGAGAAAACTAGGTAGAAGCCTGTCAGTCATCATCAGGTGGGCAGGGAGAGCAGGAATTCATGAATAACCATGACTCTTCTCATGAAGATTTGACTCTTTTCCAGGCCTAATCTGCAATGTTTGTGATGTTGGTTCTCGGCAACCACTTACATTTAACTTATAAATGACACACCGCTGAAATCAATTCACCTGTCTCTACTTTATTCTGCTGTTAGTATGGGTAGCATAAAGGTGATGACAGGTTCCCTTTAAGAACAAAATTTTTTAAACATTTTTTTTTCTTTTCATCACCATATTCTGACACCGATAACTTTTTTATAGTTATGTATACAGTCATGGCCAAAAGTTTTGAGAATGACACAAATATTATATTTTCACATGATCTGCTGCCCTCTGGTTTTTATGTGTGTTTGTCAGATGTTTTTATCACGTACAGAAATATAATTGCAATCATATTATAAGTAACAAAAGCTTATATTGACAGTTAGAATGAGTTAATGCAGCAAGTCAATATTTGCAGTGTTGACCCTTCTTCTTCAGGACCTCTGCAATTCTCCCTGGCATGCTCTCAATCAACTTCTGGACCAAATCCTGACTGATAGCAGTCCATTCTTGCACAATCAATGCTTGCATTTTGTCAGAATTTGTAGGTTTTTGTTTGTCCACCCGTCTCTTGATGATTGACCACAAGTTCTCAATGGGATTAAGATCTGGGGAGTTTCCAGGCCATGGACCCAAAATCTCTATGTTTTGTTCCCTGAGCCATTTAGTTATCACCTTTGCTTTATGGCAAGGTGCTCCATCATGCTGGAAAAGGCATTGTTGATCGCCAAACTGCTCTTGGACGGTTGGGAGATATTGCTCTCGGAGGACATTCTGGTACCATTCTTTATTCATGGCTGTGTTTTTAGGCATGACTGTGAGAGAGCCGATTCCCTTGGCTGAGAAGCAACCCCACACATGAATGGTTTCAGGATGCTTTACAGTTGGCATGAGACAAGACTGGTGGTAGCGCTCACCTCGTCTTCTCCGAATAAGCTGTTTTCCAGATGTCCCAAACAATCGAAAAGGGGATTCATCAGAGAAAATGACTTTACCCCAATCCTCAGCAGTCCACTCCCTGTACCTTTTGCAGAATATCAGTCTGTCCCTGATGTTTTTTCTGGAGAGAAGTGGCTTCTTTGCTGCCCTCCTTGAGACCAGGCCTTGCTCCAAGAGTCTCCGCCTCACAGTGCGTGCAGATGCACTCACACCTGCCTGCTGCCATTCCTGAGCAAGCTCTGCACTGCTGGTAGCCTGATCCCGCAGCTGAAACACTTTTAAGAGACGGTCCTGGCGCTTGCTGGTCTTTCTTGGGCGCCCTGGAGCCTTTTTGGCAACAATGGAACATCTCTCCTTGAAGTTCTTGATGATGCGATAGATTGTTGACTGAGGTGCAATCTTTCTAGCTGCGATACTCTTCCCTGTTAGGCCATTTTTGTGCAGTGCAATGATGACTGCACGTATTTCTTTAGAGATAACCATGGTTAACAGAAGAGAAACAATGATGCCAAGCACCAGCCTCCTTTTAAAGTGTCCAGTGGTGTCATTCTTACTTAATCATGACAGATTGATCTCCAGCCCTGTCCTCATCAACACCCACACCTGTGTTAATGGAGCAATCACTGAAACAATGTTAGGTGGTCCTTTTAAGGCAGGGCTGCAATGATGTTGAAATGTGTTTTGGGGGATAAAGTTCATTTTCTAGGCAAATATTGACTTTGCAAGTAATTGCTGTTAAGCTGATCACTCTTTATAACATTCTGGAGTATATGCAAATTGCCATTATAAAAACTGGAGCAGTAGACTTTGTAAAAATTAATATTTGTATCATTCTCAAAACTTTTAGCCATGACTGTACAGAGCTTTGTAGTGGCTCATATTTTGAATGACAATCTGTAGTTTTTATTGATACCATTTTGGAGTGTGTGACTTTTTGATTCACATTCACACAGAGAAGCAATGAAAAAATGAGGAATCGTTCATTTTGATATTTTTTTTCTGTTAAGCCATTTGCTGCATGGGATAAATATTTAATAATTTAATAGTATGGACTGTTTTGGTACATGGTGATGCCCATGATTTTTATGTTTTTTTTTATTTTTTATTTATTGTTATTTTAATTCTGGGGAAATGGGGGTGATTAAATTTTGAATATTTAAAAAATTTATATATATATATATATATATATATATATATATATATATATTTAAACTTCTTTTTTAAATGTTTTTAGCCCCCTAGGAGGCTACAATATGCAACATTCAATTTCTGATTTATTTCAGCTTAGACTTGAGTACAATAGTAGTTATCCTATAGAAGCCTGCCCTCTGCAGGTTTTCATAGTAACTACACCTCTGATGTGCTTAGTTTCTTCAGACACATAACATATAACATCAGAGAGAAGGAACAGCTCCCCCGATCCCCACATGGGGGAGCCAGTTCTAACCCAGAAGCACGCACTTCTGATTTTTCGGCATTTAGATGCCGTGGTCACGCTTGACCACAGCATCTAAAGGATTAAATGTATGCAATTGGCATTATTACTGGTCTCAGACATTAGCCCCAGACCTCTGCTGTTTGACCTAGTCCACTCACGAGGGGGCTCTATATTTAAAAGCCCTACTTACGCCATACATGTAAGACGGTGATACTCAAAGAGTTAATTACTCTCCCCCACTGTGTTAAAATAAATAAACAACAAGATTTTTTGCCCAGTTAGGGATGACCACAGATAGCATATTTAGTGAAAATCTATGACAAATCAACATAAAAATATATATGTGTTACATGCAGATTTCCCCCCTGATTTGGTGGTGGAGTTCCCGCAGATTTCACCCTCTATCCATTGCAGTGGACATCCGCATGATAAATTCACACAATGTATATGTAAAATCCAAACCACATATCAGGTTATGTGCAAATTCGAATGCTGAATTTTCTGTAGCATGTAGGTGACATTTTTTTTAAATCACCATACTGTAAAGTCGCTGATACTGTAAGCTCCATATGTAGACATACCCTTAAAGGGGTATTCCCATCTCACAAATGTAGTTTGTATAGTTAGATATAGCCTTACCAATACTATTACTAATAGAATGTATTTATATAATATGTACCGTTTAGAAGATTTGCCTATGTGTATATCCATTGTCCCACACACATCAGACAGGCCGTTGCCCCTGGTTACGACCACTGCGGCCATGTAGTAATGGTGGCCGGCTTGTTCCTTTTCAAACCCGCTGTAGGTAACTGCTGTATTGTGAACGCACATTGAATCAGCATGTGCAGACTAGGGTAGTTTCACATCTAAGTTTGGGACGCTACTAGTCCAAAACGCAATGGTCAGGATCCGTCCAAAAAGCAGACTTTATAAATGGATCCTGCCCCACAGAGATGAATTGATCTTGGAACAGGATCCATTTCTCTGCGTTTGATGTGTCTCTAAGATGTGTCTGCGCATGCCCATGCAATGTGCGTACACAATACAGAAGTTACCTCAGAGTGAGTTTGAAAAGGAGCAAGCTGGCCACCACTATTACATGGCCACGGTGGCCTTAACCAGGGGCAACAGCCTGACTGATGTGTGTGGAACAATGGATATTCAAGTAGGCAAATTTTCTAAATGGTACATTTATATAAATACAGTCTATTAGTAATAATATTGGTATGGCTATATCTAACTATACAAACTACATTTGTGAGATGGGAATACCCCTTTAAGTTTAAAAAAATGTTGTTCAAAAGAAAGACATTAACCTTAATGTTCATCATTTGTTTGCCTGATGTCCAAAACTGTCAGGTGAGTGGATGGAACCATCATTTGCTTAGGAGTTATGACGGTGATAAGAAAGATAATGATGTGTATAATATATATTATTAAGTGCATCTTTATAATTACATGGTTAGTTTAACTGCAGAACACAATGTTTTTTAATACTACTGTATAAAATGTATACAAACGTGTTATTTTATATTATTTATAAAGTGTTGCTATTGTCCACTTTTATTATTCTTATACTTTTGATTCAAGTACAAATACCTTTATATGAATTTGATGGTTACCATCAATATTTTTAGCAGTTGCTATTATTCAATAATAGTTTTGATAAATATATAATATACTGTAAATGTAAAATAAATGTAAAGTATAATGGTAAAAAATGGATTTCAATTATGAAAATTCCATTTTCTTAAGCTGTGCTGAATGTTCAGCAACATACTACACAAACTGAGAAATAAAATCGTTCTGTATTATATTCCTGGGGTGTGCACCAAACAATTAAACAGTAATAATAATGTAAAGTAACAATAAAAGGTAATAAAGGATGAACACCATTGCTTTTATTTCACATTGGTTTGGATATATTTTTAAGTAAGTGAAATGAAAATGTAAAAGGAACATAATAATGTTTATCTAGTCCCTGGTTTATATATGTTCGACAGATATACATTTCACTCATAGCCACAGGGGGTCAGCACAGCACATCAGAAGTGGAGCTACATCAAAACATATATTCATACTTGCAGTTGCAATCAAATCCCACTCAGACACACTCACATACACGTTCACAAATAGATGAATGCACATGCACTGTGTGTTTAATACATTTCTGTCTGTTAATTGGTCCACATGGGACTTGTGGATTTATTGCCAGAGATTTGCATGTGTCAAACCTGCAAATTTTACAGTGCTTTACAATAAAGTGGATGAGATTTAACAAAATAACACTCTGTGACAAAAAAAACTGCTGTGTACATTGACCTGTGGCGTGCTTTTTAAATTCTACAGTGGATTTCACCCTTTGTAATACGCAGGGTGAAATTTGCAGCAAATGAGCAGCAAAATCCCTCTGAATCAGGAAGAAACTGGATAACCCTAGGGAACAGCTCTCGTGTTGTCGATAAGACATCACCACTGCAGCCAGGTAAACAGAACAGAATCATAGCGGAGGTACTGGATCTGCCAGATAAGTGCCAAGGAGTTCTTTATTGTAGGTTGATCTCCAGGGTTATCCAGTTTCCTCCAGAAAAGAGACAATATCTTTCTTAATGTCAAAATTAAAAGTGTGTTATAAAAAAAATTTTTTACAAATATTTGCTGTTTTTTTTAAATTACAGAACATATTAAAAATTTATATATAACATGTAAGGTAAATGCAAGACAAAATGTAAATTAACAGACAATTAAAAATGAGTGCCACATGTACATACGGTATGAAGAAACTACTTAAATATGACATGTGATATTCAAGAAAGTCTGACAATCTATCAATTGTTTCCAGTATGTTACTGCAATAAAGTATAACATTTCTTAACACCAGATAAAGAGAGGAAGCTGCTCTGTGTAAGAAACTACATTTTCATAGCTGATTTAGCTTTACAAATGTCCTACTGTCCGCTTATTCAGAATATCTAATAATCCAGCATCCGTCAGGACCCACTGATGTTGAATTAAAATAAATTTACTCTGTGTGTGTATCTGTGTATAAATGTGATAGAGATAGATAGATAGATAGATAGATAGATAGATAGATAGATAGATAGATAGAATTGATAATACTTTTTGTATACGTTTTTGTATACTTTTATTTTTGTACACAGTCTGATAATCCACAATATCTTAAAATCGGGTATCATATAATACACATGTATATAGATGTAGAAAGATGATTTTACATTTATCCACATGCAAATAAAATTTTAAAAAATCTTGAAATTAAATTATATTAGAAGCAACTGGAAATTTTATAATTTAATCAAAATCAGATAAATGTTAGAAAAAAGTTATCTCCATTTCCTTCAAAAGAAGTTGACTTGATGTTTGCAGTTATCTTAGGCTTGGGTCGCTAGCATTTTTACAGAACATTTAGTTTTTTTTCTCTTTTGTTTTTTTTTTTGTTTTTTTTTGCATCACTAAGCAATCCCAATTTACAGCAAAATAAATCTTTATTCACAATGTATAAAAATGTAGCAATTTAAACATTTTTAAAAAATGCCGTAAAACTCTGTCCAACAATTCCATAGAGATGCCTGAGAAAAAATGCCTAAAAAGCACTATAGCCAGGGTATTTTGACAAAAGTGAATGCTTTTTGACAAGAATGGCAAAAAAAGAAATGAAAAGAATGTATTTAGTGAATTTCATAATTCTAGATGGATAAAGAATGTGGAACCAACTGAAAAAATGCCTAAAAATGCTAAAAATGAGAAAATGACAAATAATGACTCATTTACATGTCCGTGATGAGATGGTCAGTGATTCATTTGTGAAGGTGTCCATGAAGGATCCATGTTTGGTCCATGTGTTCGTTCTTTGCACTCCATGTGTCATCTGTGCTTTACAGACACTGCACACTGTGGTCTGTGTAACATGGATGGCATCTGTGTTGTGACCGTGTTTTTCACAGACCCATAGACTATAATGGGCATGGTGAATATGTAAACACAGACTAAATAAAGCATGCTTCTGTGCTAAAACCACAGACCCAGGGACCATGCTAAAACACGGATGTGTGAATACACACATTAAAATGAATTGGTACGTGGGTTGTCCACAGAGAACACTTGCAGCACACATCTGTGAAACAATGAAGTGTGAATGAGGCAGTAGCTATTTGTGAAACCAGATTAAAACAATGTAGAGAAAAGAAACGAAAACAGTACAGCAACGTAAACATACATTTAGGATTTTTGTTTAAATACGTCCAGTACACTTAGTTTGCATGATTTATTTTCATATTCTTGTGAATATAGCTGGCATATTATAGACCTCCTATACAGTGTAATGTCAACTGTAAGCTTTCCTGTAAAATACACCCTTGTATTTTATTTCAATGCCATTCCTATAATATTTAGCTTAGGGCTTGTTCACACGACCGTATATTTTTTCTGTTTCCGTTCGTTTTTTTTTTGCGGACCGTATGCGGAATCATTCATTTTAATGGGTCCGCAAAAAAAAAAACGAAAATAAATACGGAATGCACAGTGACGTCATCCGTATTTTTTGCGGATCCGTTTTCTTTAAAAAATATCTACAGATTCTGAGCAGACAGCAAAACCTGACAATAGCATAGCTGCAGAAATAAAAAACCTCTTAATATAAAATGTATCTTAACAAATTCTTTCTTATTTTCTTCCATGTAAAAAATTGGATCATTTAATTCAAATTGAAGATAATTTAGCTAATTGCCCTCCACTTATGACAAGTAAAGACTAGGCTGCACTGAGCCTTTGACTCTTGTATGTGGAATTTGCATATGGATGCCGTAGAAAAAAAAAAGATACAAAGATCTCATAGGACCTCATAACAAAGTTTAATATTGGCCCCTACCCCACCGCAGTTACTCAGTATGTATGCGTCCAAACTGTCAAGCAATGGGGAGAGCAAAGCACAGATATCTGATGAATTACGTTTTTTATATTAAAAAAAAAGTGAAATGGGGCAGCAAGTGCTCATTCTAAACAGCATATTTCGCAATGTATTAACACCAGACAAGTGGAATAAATACATTGATACATTTCCTGCTTCCTTTCACACAGCCTTATAAAACTGACTGCCTGCAAACACCACTAGGGGGAGTTCAATGGAAAGGATTTATTTTATGCAGTTACCATTTATATCAATGGTAGTAGTGATGAGCGAGCAAGCTCGGCCGAACTCGCTGGCGCTCGGGTCCACTCGGTGTTCGGCCAAACTCCGGGTGTACTCGAGCGTGCGGGGCGGGATGGCATTTAGTGTAATGCCAGTAGCCATCTTAGCTACTGGCATTACACTGATTGGCTGGCCGGGAACGTGTTATCGGGTGCTATATAGCACCCGGTGACGTCTTCCCGGCCAGTGTTAGTCAGGGAGAGCTGCCGCAAGGAGGGACAGATAGTGTAGGGACAGAAATGGCTAGGCAGGGATAGATTTTATTTTAAAAACAAATAAAAGCCCTTTTGAGGGCTATGGGAACATTTGGGGCATTTTTTTTATTTTACTTGGTGTACCTTTTTAAACCAGGCACCCACCGATCTTCCATTGACTTACATTATGCTCGAGTGCTCGGCCGAGCACTGAAGCACCCCCTAGTGCTCGGCCAGAGCACCCGAGCATACGAGCACCCAGGTGCTCAATCAACACTAAATGGTAGCAGTAAATTTCTATGCACTAAGTGCAGAAAATGCATTGAATCTATGCTAGGAAAAGAATAGGTTGCTTCAAGCCGGGTCACCACCCTTCTAGCAGTTGCATGGTCTGCCTTCATGATAGGTATGCCAATAGTAATAGTAAAACAGAAGATGAGCAATGGTATGCCATATAGAGTCTATCTCTGTCCTATTATGTAGTTAATAGAAAATACTATTAAATACTTTATAGAGTTATCATGCCTTTTCTGATAAAGGGGATCAATTTCATGATAATCCATGTAGGCTCCAGTGCTGTTATGAGCTTAAAGGGGTTGTGCAAGAATGGGGGGTTTTGGCAAACCCCTCCATTCTGCTGGACCTGCAAAGGGAAGATGAATTACCTGCTTAGCTGGAATACTGTGTTCAATTCTGGAGACCTCATCTGCAAAAGGATATTGCTAAAATAGAACGGGTCCAAAGAAGAGCTACAAAAATGGTGGAAGGTCTAAAGCATAGAACTTATCAAGAAAGACTCAGAGTTCCTTATATGTATAGTCTGGAGGAAAGAAGAGAAAGGGGGGACATGATTGAAACCTTTAAATATGTTAAAGGACTGAATAAAGTTCAGGAGGGAAGGGTTATTAATAAGAAACTGAATACAAGAACAAGGGGGTACACTCTGAGGTTAGTTGGGGGAAAAATCAAGAAAATAACAACATTAGAAAATATTATTTCACTGAAGGAGTAGTAGAAGCTTGGAACAAACTTCCAGCAGAGGCGGTTGATAAATCCACAGTAACTGAATTGAAACATGCCTGGGATAAATATGTATCTATCCTAAGATAACAATAAAGGAATAATAAAAGGGCAGACTAGATGGACCAGGTGGTCTTTTTCTGCCGTCAATCTTCTATGCTTCTATGTTTCTATGCTTTACGGTGCCAGCTCCCCATTACTTACGATGCTCCACTGGGCTCCATCAATTACAACATCCAGTTAGACATTTCCGCAGTCAATCACTGCAGTGTCTGGATCCCTTTACGTCATGACTAATGGTCACATGACGCAAGGGGAGCAGACACCGCCATGGCCACTGATTGGCTGTGGCGAGGTCAAACCAGATATTGACATCGATGGAGCCCAGCAGAAAAAAAATAATTGCTCTATATCCCTCATCTTGTTTGAATTTATTTCTAAATATGCCCTAAAAACCAAAATAGGTTAAAAAAAAAGACTAAAAATGTTAAGGAAAGATGTACAATTCTTCTATTTGGATGCATGAAAACTACACTGTAAATGCCTGTTTATAAAATTCTAACTGTTTTTCATGTTTACCTTTTTTAGGCAGAACATGAATTGATCAAGACAAAGTAGCTGTTCTATTTTTTTTCTACTCTTTTAATTAAGGAAAAAATGCACCTACTGTATATGAACCTTCAGAGCAACCCCTGTTCATATGTCATATTGGGAAATATGAATATCAGCAGAACCGTAACTAGATAGCACTGGGCCCAATAACAAACTTCTGAATGTCCCCCGCTTTTTCTCCAGGGGTGATATGCCACCGCCCTTTATCATGCTGTAGACCATACAAGTGATTACAGCACTATTCAAATGCAGTCAGTGTTAGAATTATCATTTATATTTAGTGACTTACAGGTGACGTTTCATCCAGAGTTATTCACCATTCGGTTCAGACCACTATGATGACTTCTCATAGTCATAACTCATCTATGACGAGATTGCCTCCCAGATATCTTCAGCTTCTTGCTTTACCAATACATAGCCACCCTATATACCAACACAAAGTCATCTTAGCGCCACACACTGTGCCCTTAATATAATAGCAACATAGAAAGTGTCCCTGAATACAGTCATGTCACATGCCTCCTGAAAATAAAGTGCCATACATACAATGCCCTAACAGTAGTGCCACATGTAAAGTTTCAGACACTTTGTGCCACTTAAAATAGTGCGACGTGCTCAGTGCCACACATCCAGTGTCCCTTGTATATAGTACCTTTTACTCTGAGCCTGCTATATATAGTGCCCCCTGTATTATAGCCTTTGGCACCTGTACATAGGGCCTGTTGCCTGTGCTCCCTGTGTTACTATTACAGTCTGTTCTCCCTGTGTATTGTGTCTCATATCTTGCACCCTATATAGTGCCTCCTGCCTCTTGGTTCCTGCCTGCTGTGCCTCCTGTGTAAAGTGTCTCCTGCCTGCTGTGCCCATCTGATGTATATAATTCCCCCTGCTTGTTGTACTCCACTGTATAGTGTACCTCCTGCCTGCTTTGACTCCTGTACACTAGTGTTGGGCGAGAATGCTCGCGCAAACACTATATTCGGCCGAGCATGGCGGTGCTCGGCACATCGTGGTGTTCGGCCGAACACTGCGTGTGCTCGAGCGCCATGCTCGAGTCCCCTCCCCGCACGTTTCTTGGCTGCGCAGCAGCCAATCAGCGTGCGGGGAGGTACTGGCATTCACTGTAATGCCGTATCCATGTTGGCTACTGGCATTACAGTGATTGGCTGGCTGGGAACGCGTCATCGGGTGCAATATAGCACCCGATAACATGTGACCCGGCTCAGTCTGAGTCAGGGAGAGCTGCTGGAAGGAGGGACAGATAGTGTAGGGATAGAAATTGGCTAGGCAGGGCAAGTTTTTCTGTTTAAAAGACCCAAAAGTCCTTTTAAGGACTATTTTTATATCTGGCTGCAATATGTATTTTTTTGGGGGGGCAAAAATTACGCAAGTTTGCCTGACCTAAACACCACCTGCGCAGCGTGTGCTGTATAACGTTTGTGTATCCCAAATACCTGACATCCGGTGTATTGTTTCCTGCTGCTAATCAAGGCGAGTCATTACCTGCACTGCGTCTGCTGTATAACGTTTGCGCAAGGAGGGACAGATAATGTAGGGATAGAAATTGACTAGGCAGGGCTAGTTGTTCTGTTTAAAAGACCCAAAAGTCCCTTTAAGGACTATTGTTATATCTGGCTGCAATATTTTTTTTTGGAGGGAGCAAAAACAGAGCAAGTTTGCCTGACCTTAACACCACCTGCGCAGCGTTTGCTGTATAATGTTTGTGCATCCCAAATACCTGACATCCAGTGTATTTTTTTCTGCCGCTAATCAAGGCGACATTACCTGTGCTGCGTGTGCAGTATAACGTTTGTGTATCCTAAATACCTGACATCCAGTGTATTTTTTTCTGCCGCTAATCAAGGCGACATTACCTGTGCTGCTTCCGCTGTTTAACATTTGTATATCCTAAATATTTCTGACATTCGGTGTAATTTTTCTGCTCATACACTTAAAAAAATATCTGTGCTACTGTACTTGTGACAAACTTGCATATATACCATTTAATATGCGCAAGGCGAGCAGTAAGGGACAGGGAATTGGGCGTGCTGCTGATAATGCACGCAGAGGCCATGGCTCTGGGCTCGGTGAAACTGTGCCTGCTGGCAGAGCACAAGAAACAAAGTCATCCAAAACTCCTAGCTTCATGTCCCAGTTTGCAGGGCGGCGCAAGACAGGTTCTTGTTAGGTCAACATGACAGGAGGAGGACCAGAGTGAGATTAATTTTTTAGGTTAAAAAATTAGGGGCGAGGGCCTGCTGCTGATCTGACCACCGTCGAAAAAATTATGGGTGAGGGCCTGCTGGTGACCGCCTAAAAAATTATGGGTGAGGGCCTGCTGGTGACCGTCTAAAAAATTATGGGTAACGGCCTGCTGGTGACCATCTAAAAAATTATGGGTGAGGGCCTGCTGGTGACCCTCTAAAAAATTAGGGGTGAGGGCCTGCTAGTCAACCTCTTAAAAATTTAAAGGCGAGGGCGGCCTAATAACCAGTTTGATATGATGGAAGAAGAGGAGGAAGAGGACGAGAAGAAGGGGTGCATGGGAATACAGTGTATTCAATACACCCTAAAAGCCACATTTAAAGTTCCTTTATGTTCAGACGCTTTCCTCTGGGGGGGTAGAGAAGTCAGGGGCAATCCAGGCCTTGTTCATTTTGATAAGCATCAACCTGTCAGCATTTTCAGTTGACAGGCGGATGCGCTTAGCAGTTATTATGCCCCCAGTGGCACTAAATACCCGCTCCGACAAAACGCTGGTGGCAGGGCAGGCCTGCAACTCCAAGGCGTAGAGCGCCAGTTTGTGCCACGTGTCCAGCTTAGACCCCCAATAATTATACGGCACAGAGGGATCACTGAAGACATTGACACAGTGAGCTAGGTACTCCTTCACCATCTTCCAAAACTTTTCCTTCCTTGTGACACTAGGCCGCTCATCAGGGTGAGGGTGCAGGCGCGGTGTCATGAAACTGTCTCAGGCCTTGGAGAGTGTCGCCCTGCCTCTGTTGGAACTGCTGTGTGTTCCCCTCGTCTCCCCTCCTCGGGTGCCCAAGGAACTACGTACTCTGCCGCCAGCGTTGTCAGCTGGAAATTTTTGGAGCAATGGTATTGCACCATTTTGCTAGTCCACCACAGGAATAAGAGATGAGAAGTTCTCTTTGTAATGGGGGTTGAGAAGGGTGAACAACCAGTAATCGGTGTTGGCTAAAATGCGTATAACGCGAGGGTCACGGGAAAGGCAGCATAGCAAGTCAGCCATGTGTGCCAGAGTCCCAACAGACAAGGCTTTGCTCTCCTCACCAGGAGGATGACTCTCAATATCCTCGTCCTCTTCCTCCTCTTCGGCCCATCCACGCCGAAGAGATGGAGTAAGCCTTCTATGGGTACTACCCACTGTAGCGGGGGCAACCGTCTCCTTCTCCTCCTCCTCCTCCTTCTCCTCCAATTCAAGCTGAGAAGACAAACCGAGGGTGGTCTGGCTATCACCCTGTGTAGTGTCTTCCCCCATTTCCACCTCTTCCACATGCAAAGTGTCCGCCTTTATTGTGAGCAGCGAGCGTTTCAGTAGACACAGAAGTGGGATGGCTGCGCTGATAATAGCGCTATCGCCGCTCACCATCTGTATAGATTCATCAAAGTTGCGTAACACCTCACAGAGGTCAGACATCCATGCCCGCTCGTTGCTTGTGAAGAGCTAAAGCTGACTGGAAAGGCGACGACCATGTTGCAGCTGGTATTCCACTACTGCCCTCTGCTGCTCACAAAGCCTGCCCAACATATGGAAGCCGGTCTGCTGCAGCGTTGCCAGACCGGCGGAAGCTGTAGGTGACTTTTGGAAATTGGCACACAGGCGGCGCACCTTCACCATCAGCTCAGGCAAATTGGGGTAGGTTTTGAGAAACCACTGAACCACTAAGTTGAAGACGTGGGCCAGGCATGGTATGTGTGTGAGCTTGCCCAGCTCCAAAGCCGCCACCAAGTTACGGCCATTATCAGACTCAACCGTGCCTGGTTGTAGGTTGAGTGGCGGGAGCCACAGCTCAGCCTGGTCCCTTAAACCCTGCCACAGCTCTGTGGCGCTGTGCTGTTTGTCACCTAAGCAAATAAGTTTCAGCACAGCCTGTTGCCGCTTCCCCACTGCAGTGCTACACTGGTTCCAGCTACTGACTGATGGCTGACTGGTGCTGCAAGATGAGAATTCTGAGGTGGAAGTGGAGGAGGAGAAGGAGGGGTTGCTGCTGCTAATGTAGGTGGTGGCGGAAATCCTGATAGAAGTAGGGCCCGCAATCCTTGGCGTCGGTAGCACTTGTGCCATCCAAGGGTACGACTCGCTCCCAGCCTCCACAACATTCACCCAGTGTGCCGTCAGGAAAATGTAGCGTCCCTGGCCAAAAGCACGTGTCCTTGTGTCAGTCATTAAGTGGACCTTCCCAGTAACTGCTTTGGTCAGGGCGCAGGTTATGTTACGGGACACATGCTGGTGTAAGGCAGGGACGGCACACCGGGAAAAATAGTAGCGGGTAGGTACTGAGTAACGAGGGACAGCCGCTGCCATCGAGCTGCGAAAAGCCTCAGTGTCCACAAGCCTAAACGGCAACATTTCCAGGGCCAGCAATTTGGAAAGTTGCGCATTTTGTGCTATAGCATGTGGGTGGGTGACTGGGTATTTGCGCTATCGGTCAAAGGCCTGGGGTATGGACATCTGTACGCTGTGCTGGGACACAGAAGTGGATGTGCTCGCTGATGGTGCTTGCGAAGGTCCAGGTGCAGGTCGGGAGGCATCTGAGCCTGCGTCTTGGACAGGGGATTGGCCAGCACGTAACACAGGGAAAAAGGAGGCAGTGGTGTGACCCGCAGACACCGATTGTGGACCCAGGCATTTGGCCCACCTATTAGGGTGTTTTGCTGCCATGTGGCGGATCATGCTTGTGGTGGTGAGGTTGCTAGTGTTCACGCCCCTGCTCATTTTGGTACGGCACAGGTTGCAAATGACAATTCTTTTATCGTCCGCACTTTCCTCAAAAAAGCGCCAGACTGCGAAACACCTACCCCTTGGTAAGGGAGATTGCCGCAAGGGGGTGCTCCGCGGAACAGTTGTGGGCCTGTTTGGTGTGGCCTGCCTTTTCCCTTTTGCCACCCCACTGCCTCTTCCAGCCTGTTGCGGTGCTGCGGATCTCTCCCGTACTTTGGCTTGCCACCTTCCCAGGTTGGGTCAGTGATTTCATCGTCCACCACCTCCTCTTCCAATTCCTCACTCTGGTCCTCCTCCTGACATGTTGACCTTGAGTGCTGCTGACACTCAAAAACATTAAGGGTGAGTGTTTGCTGTTGAGCTGACCCTGTAAAACTTTAGGAGCGAGGGCCTGCTGTTGATCTGACCATGTAAAACATTAGTGGTGAGTGCCTGCTGCTGATCTGACCGTGTAAAACATTAGGGGCGAGTGCCTGCTGCTGATATGACCATCTAAAAAATTAGGGGCGAGGATCTGCTGCTGATCTGACCGTCTAAAAAATTAGGGGCGAGGGTCTTCTGCTGATATGAGCGTCTAAAAAATTAGGGACGAGGGCCTGCTGCTGATCTGACCGTGTAAAACATTAGGGGCGAGTGCCTGCTGCTGATCAGACCGTCACAGGCACTTGCCCCTAATGTTTTAGAGGGTCAGCTCAGCAGCAGGCCCTCACCCCTAATGTTTTACATGGTCAGATCAGCAGCAGGCACTCACCCCTAATGTTTTAGAGAGTCAGCTTAGCAGCAGACCCTCACCCCTAATGTTTTTGAATGTCAGCAGCAGGCCATAAATCATAATTTTTCAAGGGTGTGTCTGATGCCCTCCTTTATGTGTAATAAAGGGTGTATTGGAGTGCCTGTTCCTTGTAATTTTTGGCAGCCCTTTCACTTAGTGCTTAGGCTTTATTAGTGTAGGAGTCCCACGACATGAACAATCGTACCACAATGTGAATGAGGCCCTCCTTTATGTGATATACAGGTTGTATCGGAGTGCTTCTTCCTTGTAATTTTTGGCAGCACTTGCACTTTATATACAAATATATGTTTCCTAACAATTTTTCCTCTAAAATTAATTTTATTTTCGGTTTTGGGCGTATTATTGTTATTCTGTAAAAGTGGCGTAATACTCCGACAACATCGTTCCCAGCAGCTACTTGGGAGTCCAAGATGCATCCAGACATCCTCCACATGCTGTTCCCAAACCATATCAGTGGTGTTTCCGTCATTTTCTGACCTTTTCCTATGAACCATACACCCTCCTCTCTTCAGAGCAGGGGGTGCCTGGTTTAGTGCTCTGGTTCTCACCTAGTGCTCGATCAACACTACTGTACACACATGGACACAGACAAACACGCACAGAGCATGAACATGCTATCCTGTTCCCAGTCCCGATATGTCCCATAGTGATGTAGGTCTTGTCTTTTCCAGAGCCAGGTGTGCTAGTGTGGAACAATGCAGACACTGCCACATCACAGAAGACAGGGGTGGGCTGGGCACATGCCTCCTGGGCCGGTGGATGTCAGGGCCGCTGTGGCTACTGAACTCAATTGTATCTGCATCCACTAGATGCAAATACAATTGTGCCTGTGGCAGCCAGCGCCGGCGGAACAAGGGAACCTCTGGTTCTCTGCTCCGCTATTCCCGGTGGCCGGCGCACTGATGTGACTTAGGCGGCGCGATGACGTCATCTCACCACCTGCGACGTTCCTGAGGATCAGACCCGCCAAAAGAGGCCGGGTCAGCATTGTGGGACCGCGCCTGGACAAGTAAGTATGAACTTCCCTTCCCCTATACTCTCTACATGCAGCCCTAAACCTAATACTGGCTCATGCCTCCCTATTTCTGATCCCCAATACTGGCCCTGCCTTACCCTAACCCTAATACTGGCCTCTTTCCCCCTTAGTACTGATCCCCAATACTGGACCTGCCTTTCCCTAATACTGGCTAATGACCCCCAATACTGGCCCTGCCTTACTCCTAACACTGGCCTCTGACCCTCAATACTGACCCTGCATTGACCCCAACCCTAATACAGGTCCCTGACCCTAATACTGGCCCCTAATACTGGCCCTGCCTGACCCCTAATCCTGATACTGGCCCCTGACCCCTAATACTGGCCCTGTCTCACCCCCCTAATACTGGCCCTGTCCCATCCCTAACCCTAGTACTGACCCCTATCATAGTACTGACCTCTAACCCTGGACCCCTAACCCTAATACTGACCTCTAATACTGTCCCTAACCCTAATATTGACCGCTAACCCTAATATACTGTACTGACCTCTAATACTTTCTCTAGCTCTAATACTACGCCATACTGACCCCTAACCCTACTACTGACCACTAACCCTAAGGCTACATTCACATGACCATATTTGTTTTGAGGTCCACAATTGCGGATCCACAAAACACGGATACTTGCCGTGTGCGTTCCACATTTTGTGGAACACACATGCCCAGCCCTATGATAGAAATGCCTGTTCTCGTCTGCGATTGCAGTCAAGAATAGGACATAGTCTATCTTTTTTGCAGGGCCGTGGAACGGAACTACGGATTTGCTGCCCCATTGAAGTGATTGGAAATATGATCATGTGAATGTACCCTAATGTTGCCTCTAACCCCATTACTGGCCCTAAGGGTGCATTCAGACGACCATATTTCTGGGTCTGCATCCGTTCCACAATTTTGTGAAACGGGTACGGATCCATTCATTTCAATGGGGCCGCAAAAGATGCAGACAGCACACCATGCACTGTCCACATCCGTAGTTCCGTTCCGTGGCCCCACAAAAAATATAGAGCATATGTCCTATTCTTGTCCGCAAGAATAGGCTTTTCTATATAGGGCTGGCACTGTACATTTTGGGGACTGCTAAACACTTTCGGTCGTCTGAATGTAGCTTTATGCTAATACTACACCTAACCCTAATACTGGCCCCTAACCCCAATACTGACCCCTAAGCCTCATACTGGCCCCTAACCTCAATACTGGCCCTTAACTCTAATACTGGCCCCAATATACTAACACTAATGCTAATCCTATCCCTAAAACCTACAACCCCCAATACCTCACGTACCTCACACACTGACCATAATATATGACTTTCTACATATATCTTGTACACACTGCATCTTTTATACCTCACACCTTACACATAGTATACACACAGAGTACTGATACATCAGTTACAAGGTATAATAGATGCAGTGGGTAGACGTATAACGTATATACAGTAGTGTACTGATATGTGACGTATGAGATATAATAGATACAGTGTGTGCAGATATATAGTATATACAGCAGTGTACTGATATGTGAGGTATGAGGTATAATAGATGCAGTGTGTACAGATATATAGTTTATACAGCAGTGTACTGATATGTGAGGTATGAGGTATAATAGATGCAGTGTGTACAGGTATATAGTATATACAGCAGTGTATTAATCTGTGAGGTACGAGTTATAACACATGCAGTGTGTACAGGTATATAGTATACAAAGCAGTGTACTCATGTGAGATACAAGGTGTAATTTATGCATCACACCTCCCATGTCAGTACATTGCTGAATATACTATATATCTGTATATACTGCATGTATTATAAAAGTATAATAGATGCAGTGTGTACAGGTATATAGTATATACAGCAGTGTACTGATATGTGAGGTACGAGGTATAATAGATGCAATTTGTACAGATATATAGTATATACAGCAACTTGTAGCCAGTGACGTCTCACCCACTGCATTCTAGCTTTTACTGAGTATTATAATACAGTGTGTGTACGCTGTATTCAGAGAGCACTCAGAAAAGGCACTATACATAAAGGGGGCACACTGAAGGGGCACTATACATAAATGGCCACATATAAGAGGCACAAAACATAAAGGGGCACATATACGAGGCACTTTTTATAAGGGGCACCAAGCATGTGGCACTAGCATTAGGGGCACTGTTTGTGGCACTATAAACAGAGGGCACAGGGCATATGCGACTATATACAGAGGGCACAGAGCATGTAGCACTAAACGCAGAGGGCGCAGAGCATGTGGCACTATACACAGAGGGCATATGGCACTGTATACAGAGGGCACAGTGTATGTGGCACTATATACAGAGATAAGATAATTCCAATAGCCAGGGGCTATCTAATTCTGTTTGTGCCCTCTTTATAAAAGTAACTTTTATTTATATCATAATTAAAATTTGTGACATAACACAAAAATAAGGAAAACAAAAGTTATATATACACTAGTAGTGCCTATCCAAATAAATTGTGAACAATTTAAAAAAAGGTAGAGAGTAGGCATGGGTGTTTATTTACTTTGTGTTTTTTTCATCAATCCATTTTGTTATCACACACTATTATTCGGCACAGGGGTCTACTTATTAGATTGGTGTCTCCTAGAAAATATTGAAATCCAGTTTTTATGGTGTTAAAACTCTTCACACCAAATTCTCGGAATATTTTTTCAGGGTACTGATTAACTTAGTTGAGTGAATATTACGTTTTCACATATGTATGTTTTTTCTGTTAATTACTAAGTTTGTATTCTCACTCCTCTCCTCTCTATCTGAGGGAGGGAGTAAGACACTAAATATTCAGCGTTGTCCAAGATGTTTATTTGAATACATCTTAGTTACCCTTTCATATAGTTTTCTTTCATACAGGGAACACCAGTCCCCCCTTCCGCCTAATATCATCGGTTGTTTTGACCCTACTAGACGGCTAAGAGGCGTCTGCAGTACGTCTCCCAGCACTCTGTCTAAAGCCCAGCCAATTCTCAAATTTAAAATATTGTCTAGTGCTCCCCCGACATGTTTTGCCAACTACATGGCGTCCTCAGGGGTACCGGAGCAACTAAGCCGAGCGCTCAGTTTCAATAGTTATTTATGGTGGGAGAGAGACCTCCTTCTCACCCCTCCTCGAATCGGAGCGCCCAGGATCTGACAGACAGCTCTATTAGGCAAATTCACACGGAGATTAGCACTCTTTTTTACCTGTATAGGTGGATTGTTGAATGACGTCAGGGTGCCGAGTTTTGCTCCAACCAGGTTCCCGCACTAATCAGCTGTGCGGCTTGGTTCTGCACTGCGCATGTCTTAGCTCATAGACTCTAAGTCTCTTCCATCACAGTAGGACTGCGCATGTCCTAGGTGATAGACTCAGAAGCACCTTCTTCCTCAAGACTGCGCATGTCCTCAGTGAAAGACTCCAAAACGCTTTATTTCAAACACTTCTCCAATGTTTACAGCAGGTTCTTATGGATAGTCCACAGTATATCATCTTATGGATAGTCCACAGTATATCATCTTATGGATAGTCCAACTACTTTATAATACGCATGCTGCTTTATGATTTTATTACGGAGGTTTTGGATTGTTAATCTATTCTGCTTTTATAAATTCATTTTACACACTTATCATTGTATAGGAGGTTTTATACCTAGGCTGTCAATTCACAAGTCATTTGGTAGTTGCTTTCATCTTGTTATTTATTAAAGGGGTTGTCCAATTTATTTTTTTGTTCTTTATATGTTTCTAACTTGTCAGGTATAACAACTTTCCCATATACTTTGTGTTTCTAAAACTGCTGGTTTCTCAGAGTTGACTGAGGGTCACATGACCCGTGATGTCAGCTTATCTCCCTGGTCTGTGATGTTTCGTGCACAAGCCTCAGAGTTCAGATAACAGTCTGTACACGAGACGTCACTGGCCACGCCCCCTTTCTTTGCCCGGCTGCTATCTGCTCTCTCCCTGGATTCCTTCAGATAAAACATTAACCCCTTCAGCCAGAACACACTGAGAGCTCAAGGCTTTACAACAAATAGTAGCTACAGCAGTGAGAGGAGACAAATGCTGGGCAAGGAGCTACAGAGGAATTGTATTGTACAAGAACAGGTAGGGAGAATTTCCTGTCTGTATCAGCAGTGTCATTGTACAGCTGGCACTTGTAGTCCTACACATACAACATGCTGCTGAGTATTCCAGCAGGCAGACATGTCACTCAGCACTTGTATTCACTGCCTTTGCAGGGGAGGGGGGAGGGGCAGAGATTGTTATTACTGCATGTAAACAAAGGCCAGAAGAGAACCAGGGAAATTAGGAAATATAGATTTTTTTTTTTGCCTAAAACTTGCTGAACTTAGTTATATATTGCTGCTCATCAGATTTACAGCAATATAAGTAAGTAAAACCTATAAAGATTAATTAAATAAAGGCTGAAAAGGAGAAGCCTTCATTAAGGCCTATTGGGCTCATTGTATTAAGCCTATAAATCCATTTAGGCTCCATTTTCAATAATTTATTGTCCAGGTTCCCTCTTCTTGGGCCTAAGGAACCTTTCTCTATCGCCCAGAACTTCAAAGAATTCACCTCATTGTTATGATAATATCTTAAATGTCTCGCTATTGCCGTATCCTTTTTTGTTTCTATTGTACTTAAATGTCCCGATATCCGCCTTCTCAGCTCTTGAGTGGTTTTGCTCACGTACAGTTTTGGACATGGGCATTTTGCAATATAGACTACACCTTGCGTTTTACAAGTTATTAATTCTCTAATCTCATAAGTTTTTCCATCAAAGGGGTTACTAAACGATTTTGTTCTTAAAATGAATTTACAAAAAGAACAGTCTCCACAAGGTGTTGACCCCCTATAAGGGGAGGTATAGTTAGATTTAGGTGATGAGGAGTCCTGATGATGACTATGGACTAAAAGGTCCTTTAAATTAGATCCTCTACGATATGTGATGCTGGGATGGGGGCTCAAAACTGAGCTAAGGTCTTTATCAGATTGTAAAATATTCCAATATTTCTTTAGGATGTTACAAATCTCTTTTGTATACCCATCATATGTCCCTATGCATCTAATCATTTTCTTAGTATTTTTAGGGGTTGTTTTTAATAAGTCATCCCTATTCATTGATCTTACTCTATTGTAAGCTTTTTTAAGGGGACGTGTCGGTTACCCTCGGTTCTGAAATCTCTGTAATAAATTCTCACTCTCCGTATGGAATGATTTTTCTTCAGAACAATTACGACGTGCTCTCAAGTATTGTCCAGTTGGTATTCCCCTTTTGAGGGGTAGAGGGTGCCAACTTTCCCAGTGTAAATATCCATTAGTGGCCGTTTCTTTTCTATATATATCCGTACCAAGAGTGCCGTCTCCCAGTTTTTTAATCTTTAGATCGAGGAAGCAGATCTCCTCCTTTTGTATTTCATACATATATTTCATGCCTATTGTATTAATATTTAAAATGAGATGAAGTGCCTTCCCACAGAACGAGAATGTCGTCTATATACCTGCCCCAAAAACTGATGTGACAGGTATATGACGACATCTCATCCGTGAACACCACGTGACTCTCCCACCACCCAAGAAAAAAATATAGGTAGGTGCACAGGCCGTCCCCATCGCAGTTCCACGAATTTGTTTGTAGAACCGCCCCTGAAATAAAAAATAGTTGTGTTCCAAAATAAAATTAAGAAGTGAGAAAACAAAAGGCTTCATTTTCTTGTTTTGTTAGGTTAGATTGTATCCTATGTCTCCGTAATTTCAATTTCTGTATATCCTGTCGATTTCTTTAAATTGTGAAAATGAAGGTGTTAATTTGGATTTGGGCTTTAAGGTTGTAAATGGTGGATCTAAAGTTGTTATTTCCCCTTCATTTTCCCTCTTTCCCTTTTTCTTTATTATAAAGAGACTACCAATCATATTCAGAATGTAGGTGTGTTTTGTGAAGTGCTAGTTTTCTAGCAAAAAGGTTTATATCCTTAACCTCTTGAAGACCAGCCCACGTAAATTAACGGGCTGCAGGGCTGGTCCTTAAACCTGCAGCCCGTTAATTTACGTGGGCTGGTAAAAGCAATGCTAGCGCTTCTCAGCGCAGCATTTGCTGGAAGTGCCGGGTGCTTATAGAAGCACCGGCAGTGTGGGCAGGAGGGGCGGGTACTTACCAGCAGGATCGCTGGTTTTTCTGTGTGCGGCCAGCCCCGATATGAGCCTGGGCTGCAAGCGCTGCAAGCGCTGCTCACGCCTGCTCCAGCGCTCAGAGCAGGCGGAGCAGAGCGCTCACAGCAGCCCAGGAGTAGATGAGACATCGGACCACATTGGCTCAGGTCCCGATGACGTGATCACCATGATTATCCAATCATGGTGATCACACTAAAGTGTGTTATAGTAACAAAGGTTCCCGCTGCCTGAAACTTTGTTTTATCTTCCTCTCTGTCAGATCGTTCTCTGGCAGAGAGGAAGAGAGATCAAAGCTCCAGGCAGCTGCAGCAGTTTCTGTCACATAGTGACAGAATTGTTAAAAAGTCATAAAACTGTCAAGAATCATTAACCCCTTCACCTCCCCATAGCTGGTGTAGGGCAGACAGTGTAGGAGGTAGTTTTAGGTAGTTTAGTTAGTCTAGGTAGTTTAGGTAGATTAGTTATACAGTTTAGATAGGGTTCTCTCTATTAATTTCAATAAATCACTACATTTCATCCATAAAAAAAAATCTTTATTAATTTCGTAACACTGTACAAACCATTCATTGTATTGTATAATATCCCATAGATCTATATACATATATACACTATATACATATATACACTTTTATTGATTCTATCAATTCAGTGTCAGCGCTGATCGCTGAACACGTAACTAGTTATCGGTGCCACTCTTAACATAGTAATATAGTAACATAGTTTATAAGGACGAAAAAAGACATCTGTCCATCCAGTTCTCCTGTTATCCTTCAGTTGATTAGTTGTGGTCATTTTATTGATCATATATTGTACACTTCTGTTCATTAGAGATATTAATTTTTCTGGTTAGTAGTTACAGTTGATATTTCATTTTAAAAGTCACAGAAAAATACATAAAAAGATGGCACGCAAGGTATATAGTGCTGAAGAAGCTTTCGCTTTCCTTTGTTCTGACAGCGAAAGTGGCGGATCAGATGATGATAGTCCCTTTGAGGGTTTTGAAGTTAGTGACTCAGACAGCAGTGAAAGGGATGTGGAATTTGTTCCACCCAGGAAAAGTCCAAGATGCAGTGAAAGTCTGTCACAAGGGACTAGAGCACGTACACCTCAGGATATTGACATGTCTGACATGCCAAGTACAAGCGAGGGATTGCAAGACACTGCACAGGATCTACAAAATATTATTCCACCAGAAATTGCATCTCCTATTTGGGGGCCCCCAAATTCTGCCCCCCCATTTGTGCCAGAGTTCAATGCCATCCCAGGTGTAAATGTCAGTGTGGATGGCTTATGTCCAAGTGATTTTTTTCAGCTCTTTATTACTGACAATTTATTAGAACATATCATTGTCCAAACCAATATTTATGCATGCCAATATTTAGAGAAAAACCCCCAGTCAGCTTATGCAAGACGAAATGCATGGACCCCAACGAACATTCAAGAAATTAAAAAATTTTTAGGCCTAACACTGGCAATGGGTCTTGTCAGAAAGTCAACCATTCGTTCATACTGGTCCTCAAGCTCAGTCCACTGTACTCCCACCTTTTCTACAGTGATGACCAGAAATCGCTATGAAATCCTGTTGAGATTTCTCCATTTTAACGACAACAGTAACTGCCCACCAAACAATGCCCCAGACTTTGATCGTCTCTATAAAATCAGGCCTCTCCTAAGCATTCTGTCAGAAAAATTTCTAACCCTATATACCCCCACACAAAATATCTCCATTGACGAATCCTTAGTGAAATTTAAAGGGAGGCTTAGTTTCAAGCAATATCTCCCTAGCAAGAGGGCTAGATATGGAGTCAAAATATATAAAATGTGTGAAAGCTCATCAGGCTATACATCTGCCTTTCAGATTTATGAGGGCAAGGATCGACAGCTCAGTCCACCAGGATGCCCTCCCTACCTGGGAATAAACGGAAAAATTGTATGGGAGTTGATCAGGCCATTTCTGCAAAAGGGGTATAACTTGTACACTGACAACTATTATACAAGTATACCCCTTTATAAAAATCTGCAGGCACAAAATACAGGGGCTTGTGGGACTATTAAAAAAAATCGACTGGGGTTCCCACAAACACTTGTCAGCCTCACATTGAAAAAGGGGGAGTCAAGTTGCCTTCGCAGTGGTGAGCTTCTTGCAGTCAGGTATAAAGATAAGAAAGATGTATTTCTTTTGAGTACCATACACACTGACCGCACCATGGGAGTAACAGAAAGGGGATCCACCACCGAAAAGCAGAAGCCGTTTTGTATTTTAGAATATAACCGGTACATGGGTGGTGTGGATCTGGCTGACCAAGTCCTTCAGCCTTACCTAGCACTGAGAAAGACCAAAGCATGGTACAAAAAAATCAGCATCTACCTTTTTCAGATGGCCATGTACAACTCCTTTGTTTTGTTCAAAAAATCCACCACTAATGTCCGCTTCCTCGCTTACCAAGAAAAAGTAATTGAGGACCTCCTTTTCAAAAATGTTTCCCCTTCAGGTCCATTAGAATGTGAGGATGCAAAAAGACTCACAGAGAGGCATTTTGTGGCCATCATTCCCTCAACAGAGACAAGAAAATATCCCCAAAGAGCATGTCGTGTGTGCTCCAAAAGAGGAAAAAGGACTGACACACGTTACTTTTGTCCATCCTGCCCTTCCAAGCCAGCTCTTTGTATTTCAGGATGCTTTGAAGTTTACCACACAGTGCTCCATTTTAATACTTTGTAATTTTCTATGCCACCCTAAAAAATTAAGACCATTCACCTCACTAAATGCTACCTTACTTTACTTATTGGGGGCTTCCACTGTTCTGGTATCTCAGGGGCTCTGCAAATGCGCAATAGCACCCTAAAAGTATTACAGTCAAATCTGCCTTCTGTGAAAAGACAAAAGGGTTAAAAAATGTTGTTTGCTGTTTTGAATAGTTTATGGGGTGCACTTTTAAATGTGTGGTGATTTACAGGGGGTTCTAATATAGAGACTGTTAAAAAAAACCTTAAAACTGAATTGGTCCCTAAAAAAATGCTTCTGGAAATTTTCATGAAAATTTATAAAATTGCTGTTAGAGTTGCAAGCCTTCTAAAGTCTGCAAAAAAAAAAAAAAAACATAAAAAAATGATGCTTACACAAAAGTAGACATATGTGAAATGTTATTCATAAATTCATTTGGGTGGTATCACTCTCTGTCTGAAAAGCAGAAATTATTAAACTTTGAAGATGGCCATTTTTTATGAATTTTCACCAAATTTCCTATTTTTTTTAAAAAAAACTAAAAGCATATCAACCAAAATATACCACTAACATGAAGTAAAATGTGTTACCAAAAAACAATCTCAAAATCACATGGATAACTTAAACCATTCCAAAGTTATTATCACATAAAGTGACATAGGTCAGATTTAAAAAATATGGCCTGGTCACGAAGGCCAAAACTGGCTGCAGAGTCAAAGGGTTAATCCACATAAACTTATCACATTGGAGTTGGAGAAAAAGTGAGGCTTTTTTCCAGAAGAGACTTTTCTGCCTCTGTAATGGTATATAATGAGAGATTTATGATCTGTCCGGTCTCTTTTGGAACTTTTTTTTTTTCTTCTAGTTGTTGTATCCCCATTTTTCTCGATCTCTCAATTGGACACCTGGAGTTCCTAAAAAAAGAGGAGCTATATTTCTCTCCCCTCCAGACTGGGGGGGAGAAGGCTGAGTCATTTGTGCCGTTTGTACTTCCATCTGTTGTCGCTGATCGGTCACTTGGTTGGATGATTGCGCAGAAATAAATGATTGTGAGCCACCAAAAAAAGTACGGGGGATTAGATTTACACTTGTTTCTCCTCTTATTGCTGATATTTTTGGTATTGCTCCTAGATGTTCCTTGTCTACTGCTTTTTCCGGGCATGTCTGTTTTGTTTCAGGCTGACTATATTTTTGTCTTCTAGATGTTTGATATTTTCTCTTTTTAACCTTCCTCTTTATTCCGCCTATCTGTCCTGATGTTCCGGACTGTACTGATCCTTCTGTTCCAGATGTTTCCGTATCAGAATAATCTGTGTATCTCTGAAAATTTCCTCTAATATTTTGCCTGTTTTTCCAAATATATACTCTATTATTTTCAAAATCTGTTCGATCTCTTATATACTTTTTATGTTTTCTTTCTTTTATTTCGTTTTGTAAGAGATCAAGATTTCTTATATAAAAACTATATACAGAGGGCACAGAGTATGTGGCACTACTATTGGGGGCCCTGTGTGTAGCACTAATGCTGCTGTTATATTCAGTGCACAGCATGTGGCACTAAGATGAGTTTGTGTCAGTATGCAGGGTGCCAATGTGTTGGTAAAGAGTGAAACTGAAGAGATCTTCTCAGCAAAATCTGCAAAGCTGAATTGTGGACGGGAGAAGTCATCATAGTGGCCTGAACCAGATGGAGAAGATCTCAGGAGGGGAAGTCATCTTTAAGTCGCTAAATGGAAATGATTATTCTGCTACTGACTGTGTATGATGAGTGTTGTAGTCACCTGGATGATCTATAGCTGATGATGGGTGGTAGCATGCTGTTTTGCGCAACAACAACTCCCAGCATCCCTTTACACTTGTTCAGGCCATACTGGGAGCTGCAGTTTCACACCGTACAAGGTCATATGGCGAGGGCTGACCTGACTACTCAGATGGTATTTGTACTGAACTTTTAAAATCTGGTGATGTATTTATGTAGAGAACTTGGTTCTGGTGCTGTATTTATGTAGAAAACTTGGTTCTGGTGCTGTATTTATGTTATGAGCTTGGTTCTGGTGCTGTATTTATGTAGTGAACATGGTTCTGGTGATGTATTTATGTAGTGAACTTGGTTCTGGTGCTGTATTTATGCTATGAGCTTGGTTCTGGTGCTGTATTTATGTAGTGAACTTGGTTCTGGTTCTGTATTTGACTTATGGGTTTTGTTATGGTGCTATATTTCTTGTTGATTTTGTTGCTGTATTTGACATATGGGCCTGGTTCTGGTGTTGTATTCATGCAGTGAACTTAGTTTTGGTGCTGTGTGTATGTAGTCATCTTGGTTCTGGTGCTGTGTGTATGTAGTGATCTTGGTTCTTGCTTTGTATATGTGTGTTAAACATACATCTGATGTTATATGTCTAATACTATCTATTCACATTTGTGCTTGGGTCACTGTCACAGATTCTGTCAAAAAGATCGGACAGAAAAGTTCTGCATGCAAGACCTTTTTGTCCGGTAAAGGAACAGCATCCTGAGCAGACCTCATTGTAGTCAATGGAGTCTTTTGAGCTCAGGAGTTGGTAAATCTGGTCCCTCTAATGATCAAGCTGTTGCTACGGACTCAGCCATGTCATGTATCTGGGATCCAACATGTAAACACAACTAGCTGCCACCTTTTAACGATTTAAAGCCCTTTTACCTATACCGCCTTTATGGTAGGCGGAGTTAAACAGGTTAAGGGTGGCCCGCTACACATGGGCCAGTGCTGTGTGCTTGTCCCCCAGGCCAAAATTTGCCAGCCAGCCCCTGACAGAAGATGACTGAAAGGTGGCGGGGGATGGAGCTGGCAGTGTTGTCAGCTGTTCAATTGTATCAAGGTCTTCCGGGGGATCGGAAACTGGGTAAAAACCTTTAAAGGGCATCTGTCAGCAGATCTGTACCTCCAGCGACCGGGCCGCAGGGGCATGTGTGAGTGTGGATGACTGGATGGGTGCAGCCGTCGCACTTAATGACTCTCAAAGCTACCTAGGCCTGTGTGCAGCAAGCAGAAGGGCCCACTGGTTCTTCCCCTCAGGGCACACACTGGTTCTGGGGCTGATGGTGCCCCTGATGTTGACATTTTATAGTGCAAGGCAGGGTCCCGGTTGTCATTATGCCAGCACCTTGAGGTGCAAATGTAGGATAGAAATAATGAGTCCAAGTTAAACAGTAAACAATTCTTTACTGAAACTTCAGATGCAGACAATTCAGGACGGGTCTTAATTGTTATAGACCGGCTGATGTTACTCAGAAATACGATCTCACTCAGATAGTACAGGTCTCACAGCTGCACAGATAACCATAGGCCAAACTGGTGTCTCCTTAGATGTTTTAAGCAATCTTCCTTATCCTGCACTTTATAGCTGACTTGTACACATGAGCATCCAGGCACAGGGTGTATATTTTACTTCTGGCAACCAATAGGGCTGTTCTCCCTAACGGTAGGCAAACTCTTCTGCTCCATTATTTGACAGGTTGCTTATCCACTCTTCCACTGTGGGATGTGGAAGTACATACAGGTGCGCCAAACTGTATTTGAGTGTGCTCAGGCACCAGAGGCTTCTCCTGAACACAGATGCCATAGAGTCCATAAGTTTTTTTTAGACAAGTCACCTCTATCGGACTTCCAAGGTATTAGCTTCACATGCGGCCACATATGAACATGGGACCAATACATATGCCTTCAGCTGCCAAGAGCACATGTAACAGCTCAGCCAGTTTCATAGGTACACATCTGCTGACAAATGCTCTTTAAAACCCCTAGTGTGTGCTTTAGGGTTACGTTTTCCATTTATATCAATTTACATTATATTTAGGGATGAGTGAATCGACTTTGGATGCTTCATCCAAAGTCGATTAGCTTAAAACTTCGTTGTAATATTGTATGGAGCAGGAGCTCCATACAGTATTAAAATGTATTGGCTCTGATGAGCTGAAGTTATTATTTCACAAAGTCTCATGAGACTTTGTGTAATAACTTTGTGAATTAATAATTACTATAAAACACCTTGATACCGAATTCGGCTGCCTCTGTACAGTATTACAACAAAGTTTTATGCGAATCGACTACGGATGCTTCAGTCGATTCGCTCATCCCTAATTATATTATAAAAATTAAGTTGATCCAAATATGCTTCAAGTTGTCAGCATCAATGGTGGATTATAATAGGGGTGTTTAGGTCGGGGTCCCCAGGCCTGGTATTTCGGTGGGGTTCATCGCAGAAAACAGCACCCATTACAAGGAAGGAAAGCTGCGATGCTTGTAGGAGAAAGGACCTGTGATGACATCATCGCCACTTGACAAGTAACATGTGGATGATCACTAATGCATTGTGATTGTTCATATTTCTACCTTTGCTGGCTTGCTTCATTTTTTCATTGCATTATACACTGCTTATGATTAGAGATGAGCGAATCATTAAAAAAATTATTCGCCGAACATTCGCTGAAGTTTTGCTAAGATTCATATATTCGACGAATAGATTCGTTGTATTTGCATGCAAAATATACGTTATTATGTGCTATTAGCGAACATTCGCGCACTAATAACGAACGTTCATTTAAAATATGTACGCAACTTCTTAGAAGACGTACGCATGAGCTTACAAATAGTGTACGAATCCTCAGTGTACTATTGTCTACGCGATTACGTAATACGCAGGCGTGCACTCAGAGGCAGAGCGAATATTCGAAAATGGCATCCAGGCGATCAACAAATGTCTCAATATTTTTATATTGTGAGAATACAGGGGTCCATTGTGATCTTGGTCTATGTTGGGTTATTGGTGGTTCTATCTGTGAGATTATACCCTCATTTTCTAGTTGCAAATCCTCTAGGACTTTCAGAGTTTGTTCTTCCTTCTGCAATAATTTGCTAGTGTCAAAAGTGGTGCTCAAATATTGTTTGTGTAGTGCCAATTTGCGTGCAAATAAATTAATATCTTTCACCCAGGTGAACTTATGAAATTGTGGTTCAGGTGTAAACGTCAAACCCTTTTGCAATAACATCACCTGTATGTCTGTGAGGGGGCTACTGGACAGATTAATTATCTGGGTGTCAGAGCCGGGCTCTCCCTGTCTGTTAGTTAACTGAGGTGTTGCTTCTTTTCTATTTTCATAATTCACTTGGCATTGTAGCCCCATTTTTCCCTGTCCCTCAACTGGACAGTGTTCTGGCCTAAAAAAAGGGGAGCAACGGGAAGTCCCGGGACCCCCAGACCACTCATAGGTGTCATATTCGTGCCATTGTTTTTTGAAATCATTGACATAGTCGGGTTCGCTCCTGCCTGTGTATGCGAGTTTACACTCGCAGCACCCAATTGTGGTCCTGCTGCTGTGTTTTGCAAATTGTTGAGTCCAAACATTGTCGTTTGTGTATTGTGCATATCCCTCTGTCCACCTTCCTTTGAGGCTATGTTGGATTGGGAATCCACAGAGTAACCATTGAATATAGGGGAGGGCCCACATGACTGTGTTTCTCCACTTCCCCCTTTTTGGGACTGACGTAGTGTAGGGTTTACTGTCCTCTTGGAGTTGCGATTTCTACTATATTTAACCTTTCTTTTTGTAGCTCCTTTTATTGAGCTCGCTGTGCTAGCTGTTTCTGTTCCTGAATTTTCAGATTCAGAGATATCTGTATATCTAGTGGTTCGAAAATTCTGGTTTTGTCTGTTTTTCCACGTGTAAACCCTATCAGTGTCAAAGTCTTGTTTATCACGAATGTACTTTCTGTGTTTCCTTTCTTTTATTTCCTCATTCAAAGTGTCTAACTTTTTTAATTTTTGTTCTAGGGCCCCAAACTCAGTCTGTTGACAGAAGGTAAGTATTTCATTCACTTCTTTTTCCAATCTCTCTGATATATTGAAATGTTTTTTTTTTCATATTCCACCATGTACCGCATTAGATTCAACGAGTTCTCAGTTAGAACCCTGTCCCATCCCTTCCCATTTTTGTGTAGTGGGAAGTTCTGAAAACAATTAATTGGGACCGCAATGGGGACACCCTGCGCACCGACATTCGCAAATCTATTCCTTGGGTGGTGGGATTGTGTTTACCGATAAATTTGCACATTTTACTCAGTTCATCACCTTTTGGTGTCGTTTCATTGACGATATTTTAATTTTCTGGGAGGGGGGGCAGCGGGACTCTGAGGAATTTGTGAGGGCACTTAACACCAACAGTATTGGAATGCACTTCACATATGAAATCCATCCAGATCTCATCATGTTTCTGGATATTTGTATTCACAAAGACCAAGACCGACATTCGCAAATCTATTCCTTGGGTGGTGGGAGGACATGATTGTGTTTACCAATAAATTTGCACATTTTACTCAGTTCATCACCTTTTGGGGTCGTTTCATTGACGATATTTTAATTTTCTGGGAGGGGGGGCAGCAGGACTTTGAGGAATTTGTGAGGGCACTTAACACCAACAGTATTGGAATGCACTTCACATATGAAATCCATCCAGATCTCATCATGTTTCTGGATATTTGTATTCACAAAGACCAAGGAGGGAATTTAGAAACTGAGATATTCAGAAAACCGACATCTACAAATAGCTTTCTCCACTGGTCTAGCTGGAATCCCACCCCATTGAAAAATTGCATACCAGTGGGACAATACCTGAGAGCAAAAAGGAATTGTAGCACGGAGGAGGCCTTTGAAAAGGAAGCAGGAGAGCTGTATAGAAGATTCAAGGCTCGTGGATATCCCCGTAAAACCTTAAAAAAGGCATATAATTGTCAGGTCTGGTCATCGGAGAACATAGGGTCTATGTTTTGCTTGGTATTCTGAGTTTTTGTGTGTTTCTGTTTAGTGCCTACGCCTTGCCTTGAACCATGTTCACACTGTGGGTTGTTTTAGAGCCAACGCCCAGCTTCATGTTTGGTTTGTCTACTCAGGGTTAATACTCAGGTGCTGGCTGAGTGGCTTCTCTGAATCTGGTCCATTCAGAACCTGGGGGTGGGATATCTTCCTGCTTATATACCTATCTTTCTCTCTGCTCCTTGCTGGTTTTTGCAATTCCTTGCTATTCCTGCTTGCGTTGTATTGTGTATCCTGACTGCTGATTTGACCCTTGGCTTGTATCTGACTACTCTACCGTCTTCCGATTTTGTACTGGCGTTATCTCTGGTTTCTGACACGGCTAGCTGACGATTCTTCTGTGTTTTGTTCGTCTCTTGTTTGTTGTCCCTGTTCCCTGCACCTTATACAGTGTATTTCGCAGTCCTCGTGGTTGTCGCCCCACGGTTTAGCGTGGGTGAGGCAATAGGCAGGGACAGAGGGTTGGGTAAGCTCAGGGCACACGCTCCTCTGTTGTCTGTTTATCCCAACCTTGACAGAAAAACCAGCCTGAAAATAACCTGCAACCTGTATACGGCCTGCTACGTTTATTCCACCTATGGAGCAAATGTCAGTGGTGGTATCTCAGGTCCAGGCCTTGACCAATTTGATTCAGGATCTTGCTATACGCCTTCAGGTTCAGGAAAACATGCAGGCCTCGGCTCCTGTGTCTGCACCCCAGGTTCCCACACCTGCACCTGAACCTAAGGTCCCCCTTCCTGATTTTTTTTACGGTGACCGTAAGAAATTTTTTCTGTTTCGGGAAGGATGTATTTTGTATTTTTCTTTACGACCTCGGTCGTTTGTAACTGAAGCGCAAAAGGTGGGTTTGGTTATGTCTCTCCTTCGCGGAGACCCCCAAACCTGGGCCTTTTCTTTACCCACTGCCTCTCCTTTGCGCTCACACCTTGACGAGTTTTTTGTTGCGCTGGGTCAGATATATGATGAGCCAGATCGCCCAGCGTTAGCTGTATCCCAGTTATTGTCTCTACGTCAGGGTGGACAGATGGCAGAAAATTACTGTGCTAGTTTTAGACAATATGTGACCGATTCCGGGTGGAATGATAGGGCTTTGAAAGACCTTTTCATGACTGGACTGTCTGACCGTGTGAAGGATTTGTTGTTAGCCCATGCTGAACCTAAAACACTTGACGAAGCTATGACCCTGGCCGTCCGGGCAGATAGACGTCTAAGATCCAGGCGACCTCCTCGGGTGTCTCCTGCTCCTCAGCCGATCCTCAATCCGGTCTCCAGCCAATCCGGACCGGAACCGATGGAACTCGGCAGTATTACGCCTAAGCAGAGAAGGGAACATCGTACGAGGAATCATTTGTGCTTCTACTGCGGGAGTCCGGATCATCTGCTGAAGTCCTGTCCGAAGAAAACCTCAGCAGGAAAACTTCCGCTCCTAGACAGTTATCGGGAGGACTGTCTAGGAGCTCAGGTACCCTCTAATGTTTCTAGAGTATTTTTGCCCTGCACCGTCTCTTTCCAGTCAGCCTCACGTGTTGGACAGGCTTTCTTGGATTCTGGTTCAGCCGCCAACTTCATTGATTTTGAATTTGTTTCCCAAATATTGCCTTCTTTGATTCCCCTGTCCCCTCCTATCCAGGTGTCTAGTGTCGATATGACCCCTCTGCAAGCCGGTTTGGTCAAATTCCGTACTCCTGAAATAAGACTGGTGGTGGGTGCACTACATATTGAATATTGTTCTTTCCTTGTAATGAAAGATTTGTCTGTGGACATTATTCTGGGTCTTCCTTGGCTTCAGCTGCACAATCCGGTTATTGATTGGGTGAGTCAGGAATTAGTTCACTGGGGCCCTCAGTGTAAGGCCCATATGTCTCAAGTTTCCCTTTGTTCTACCAATGTATGTGATTCTGAGATCCCGGAGTTTATTTCAGATTTTGCAGACGTTTTTTCGAAACCTCTGTCTCAAGTCTTGCCTCCACACAGAGACTTTGATTGTAAGATTGATCTATTACCTGATGCCAAGTTACCTAAGGGTCGGATTTATAATCTGTCTGTGCCAGAAAGAGAGTCTCTAAAACAATACATCGATGAGAGTTTGGCTATAGGACACATTCGGCCTTCCGAATCTCCTACGGGGGCTGGTTTCTTTTTTGTTGAGAAAAAAGATGGGGGTTTGAGACCATGTATTGACTACCGTGAACTTAATAAAATCACTGTTAAAAACTCTGGACCGCTTCCCCTCATCCCGGACCTCTTGAATCAGGTTCCGGGGGCCAACTGGTTCTCCAAGTTAGATCTACGGGGAGCTTATAACCTGATTCGGATCCGGGAAGGGGATGAGTGGAAGACAGCTTTTAATACGCCTCTGGGACATTTCGAGTATCTGGTTATGCCTTTTGGTTTAAGCAATGCCCCAGCTGTATTCCAAGGTTTTATGAATCATATCTTTCATGACTGTATTGGGGTTTTTTTGGTGGTTTATCTGGATGATATCCTGATATTTTCTTCTGATCTTGATTCACATCGTAAACATCTTCGTCTGGTGTTGTCCCGTCTGCGTAATCACTCTCTGTTTGCTAAACTAGAAAAATGCATTTTTTGTGTACAAAAAGTTTCATTCTTGGGTTATGTGGTCACTCCTTCCGAGGTTCAGATGGATCCGTGTAAGGTTCAGGCAATCGCGGATTGGGTTCGGCCCACGGATTTAAAATCCCTTCAACGTTTTCTTGGTTTTGCCAATTATTACAGGAATTTTATCAAGCACTTTTCCGTAATTGCCAAGCCACTCACGGATCTTACCCGCAAGGGGGCTGATCCCAGTAACTGGTCTCCTGCTGCGTACTCTGCGTTTGAGGATCTCAAGAAAGCGTTCTCCTCTGCGCCTGTATTAATTCAACCTGATCTCTCTCAGCCATTTATTGTTGAGGTAGATGCTTCCGAGGTTGGTGTAGGGGCAGTTTTATCTCAAGGGTCAGCTGCTCTCACTAACCTCAGACCATGTGCATTCTTTTCCAAGAAATTCTCGTCTTGTGAAAGGAATTATGATATTGGGAATCGCGAGCTCCTTGCCATCAAATGGGCGTTCGAAGTGTGGCGCCATTTCCTGGAAGGAGCTCTTCACCCAGTGACAGTGATCACAGATCACAAAAATCTTGTGTACTTGGAGAATGCAAAACGTCTCAATGCCCGTCAAGCTAGATGGGCGTTGTTTTTCTCTCGTTTTAATTTTGTGGTCACTTTCCGACCTGGTACCAAGAATGTCAGGGCTGACGCCTTGTCTCGGAGTTTTGGTGTCCCTGAGGGTCCTGAGTCGGAACCCGGTAACATCTTACCTGCTGGTATTGTTTTGGCAGCCATCTCCTCTCACCTCTCAGATCAAATTCGCTCCAAACAAAATTCTGCCCCAAGAGACCTTCCGGAAGGCAAAATGTTTGTTCCCTTGTCCCTTCGATTGAGAGTGTTAGAGGAGACACACTGTTCCGTACTAGCAGGTCATCCAGGTGTTCGGGGAACACTAGATCTATTGAAAAGAAACTACTGGTGGCCACATATGAATACTGACGTTCATGCATTTGTTTTAGCTTGTCAGGTCTGTGCGCGAGGAAAGGTCCCCAGGAGACGTCCTGAGGGACCTCTTCTCCCGCTCCCAGTGCCAGACAGGCCTTGGTCTAACGTGTCTATGGATTTTGTTACCGATCTGCCACTCTCTCAAGGGTTCTCTGTTATATGGGTGGTGGTGGATCGTTTCTCTAAGATGGGCCATTTTGTTCCGCTAAAGAAGCTGCCTTCAGCAGAGGAATTGGCAGATCTATTTATTCAACATATTGTGCGTCTCCACGGTATTCCTGATGAGGTTGTGTCTGACAGGGGGGTACAATTTGTGGCTAAGTTTTGGCGAGCTTTCTGTTCTAAGCTTGAGGTAAAATTGTCCTTTTCCTCGGCCTTCCATCCCGAAACTAATGGGCAGACGGAGAGGATGAATCAAGAGCTCATCCAGTACCTTCGTCTTTTTGTTTCTGACTGTCAACATCTGTGGGTCTCATATCTTCCGTTAGCAGAGTTTGCCATCAACAATCACACTAGTTCATCCACACTCACATCTCCTTTCTTCTGTAATTATGGATTCCATCCCAGGTTTTCCTTCTCGTCATCGTCAGTTTCGGATACCCCTCGTGCTGAGTCCATAACTAACCAACTGTGCACAGTGTGGTCGCAAGTTCAGCAGAACTTGAAAAGAGCACAAAGTTTAATGGTCCATTCATCCAGAAGTAGGCGTACTGTTTCAGAAACTTTTGTTGTGGGTGACAAGGTCCTATTGTCTACTAAGAACCTTAAGTTGAAAGTTCCGTCTCTGAAATTGGCTCCTAGGTTCATTGGTCCGTTTACCGTAACTCACGTTATTAATCCTGTATCGTTCAAGGTGGCGTTGCCCTCTGACTGGCGGGTTCACAATACGTTTCACAAGAGTCTGTTGAAACGCTATGTGGATCCTGTGGTACCCCTCCCTGACCCTCCCTCGCCATCAGTGGTGGAGGGTGATCTCGAGTATGAGGTAGAGAGGATTGTCGATTCCAGACTGGTCAGGAACTCTCTTCAATACCTCATTCATTGGAAGGGTTTCGGTCCTGAGGATAGATCCTGGGTCCCTGCTAGGGATGTTCATGCTCCACGATTGGTTAAATCTTTTCATCGGGACTATCCGTCTAAACCATCTTTAGGGTCTAAGGGTCCGGAGGCCCCTCGTGGAGGGGGGGGTACTGTCAGGTCTGGTCATCGGAGAACATAGGGTCTATGTTTTGCTTGGTATTCTGAGTTTTTGTGTGTTTCTGTTTAGTGCCTACGCCTTGCCTTGAACCATGTTCACACTGTGGGTTGTTTTAGAGCCAACGCCCAGCTTCATGTTTGGTTTGTCTACTCAGGGTTAATACTCAGGTGCTGGCTGAGTGGCTTCTCTGAATCTGGTCCATTCAGAACCTGGGGGTGGGATATCTTCCTGCTTATATACCTATCTTTCTCTCTGCTCCTTGCTGGTTTTTGCAATTCCTTGCTATTCCTGCTTGCGTTGTATTGTGTATCCTGACTGCTGATTTGACCCTTGGCTTGTATCTGACTACTCTACCGTCTTCCGATTTTGTACTGGCGTTATCTCTGGTTTCTGACACGGCTAGCTGACGATTCTTTTGTGTTTTGTTCGTCTCTTGTTTGTTGTCCCTGTTCCCTGCACCTTATACAGTGTATTTCGCAGTCCTTGTGGTTGTCGCCCCACGGTTTAGCGTGGGTGAGGCAATAGGCAGGGACAGAGGGTTGGGTAAGCTCAGGGCACACGCTCCTCTGTTGTCTGTTTATCCCAACCTTGACAATAATAAGGTAAAATACAAAAAAAGAGAGGATTTATTGATACCTAAAAATACGAGTAATGAAGGCAAAACTATACGGTGCATTGACACTTTTGACAATCAGAATGGAAGGATAAAAGAGATCCTTAGAAGACACTGGAAGATACTGATTAGTTATCCAGATTTGAAATCAGTATTAACAACCCACCCGAGCATAACATATAGAAGGGGGAAGAATCTGAGGGAAGAACTGGTACATAGCTTCCTACCAATAGAAATGACGAAGACAGTTACACCTGCTATAATAACAAAAAGGGCTCCTTCCCTTGTGGACACTGCTCGTTCTGCCAATACCTCCCTAGAATAAAGAAATTCAGGAATCCAGTTGACGGGCGCGAATATACTATAAATGATTTCTTCAACTGCCGGACAAGTGGAGTAGTATATATAGCATCTTGTACCTGCCCAAAACTGTATGTCGGAAAAACGGTACAAGAAATTAGGAGACGGATATCCGGACATCTGAGTGCTATTAACACCAAAAAAGACACTCCTCTATATAGACATATTAAGTATGTCCATAATGGAAATATAGAGGTTTTGAAATTTTGGGGAATCACAAAAATGAAATTGGGACCAAGAAGTGGGGATCTGGACAGATTATTATTACGTGAAGAAGCAAAATGGATCCACAGATTGGGATCCCTAAGTCCTGCTGGACTTAATGAAGGCTTTTCATTCTCAGCTTTCATATAATGCCAGTGTTTATGTTAAAAGGAATAAGCAATATATGTATTAAACTGACATAAGAATGTTAGTCTTATGTGTCGAGAAAAAGCCCCTCTCCCTCTTATCCCCACTACATATGCAAACACAAAAGAATATAGGTTTGCTATTATATTTTTTAATAAAAAATTCCCCCCATCCCAATATCTACAGTCATCAGTTCATATGAGCATACACATATAGATACTGTATATGCCAGGGTACACAAGTGATTATTATAGTTCCCATTTGACATGGATATATGGGAATATTGTAGAAGGCTCTAAATAATGAACTGTGATGGGGCATGTGCAGTAGATAAGAGGAGTGCGGCAGCGAGAGATTTGGAGCGTTCCTAAGGCACGCCCCCCCATCCAGCCCAAGGGATGACGTATGGAGGAGGGTGTCGGGGAGGAGGAGAAGACTGAACCTGAAGGAAGGTAGGTAGCCACTACCCAGTGGGCGCGGCATCCAGGTTCGGCAGGTACGTATAGGTAGAGAAATGGGGAGGAGGGAGAGGAGGGGGATAAAAGGGCCATGAGACTAGGGGCGCACGCCAGTACCTCTTTTTCCCTTGACAAAGCCGCATCGTGGCGAAACATGTCGGGAGAGCAGTGTTTTTAGACACGGGAGGCAGTCATCCCAACAATAGTGGTGGAGTGTGATTTGTACCTGCAAAGTGCGGTGTGTGTCAACATTTAGGATAGCAATAGTGTAACCACTCAAGGCCTGCACAGGGCTAGTTTGTTGCAGCATGTTTGTGTGTTGATATAGGGAAAGATACAGTGCAGCCATGCAAGGCCTGCACAGGGTGAAATAGGTGTGTGATCCATGCCATAGGGGGTTGTTTGTATGAACTACTTATGTGCTGACAAACACTACTAGTGCCAATACCAAATCAGGCACAGAGGACAATCTATCCCTAAAATTCATGCAGCAAAGTAAATGCCATTAATAGAAGTTCATGCACAGATCCAGCAGGGCTAGAAATAGTGCAGCCAAATAAGGCCTGCACAGGGCAATACATGATTTATTATTATATACCCAACCCTCTAACTCCCCAGTGTGGAAAGTGCGTTTTATAAGTTTGAGGATAGAAGCTACATCTGAGTGCTCCCCTTTTTTCACACATACTGCAAGCGCCATATAAATTGCTGTATATATCTTACCGGACTTAGCACACCTCACAACGCAGGTATAACACCCACAGTGAATTGATACATATGGGATACTACCTCCTGTTGATAATTTTAAACAACGAGGTGTCAGTTTATTTTAGTGAAGAATAGATTAAAGGTTATGTTTTATAATAGCATTGGAACGCATAGAAGGGGTAATTTTGGGCCAAAGCCCAATTGTTGAATGTATATTAAAGCCCATGAGGTTCCAGTGATGGGGAACCGATATAGAAGCTTTTTGTTAAACCTTTAACACCTTCCTGATCCTGACATAGTGTGAAGAAGACAGAGTTTTTTTTTCCCACAGCCATTTTCCCATATTAATGAACACAGTGGTGTCTGCCGGCCGAAGTATTACTACATTACACACACTTCTGTTCACTGATTACAACTGACAGACAAAAAAATAAAAAAGGCTTGGCTTGTTTGGGCAACAAGCCTGTACATTCTACCTTAACATAGGTAGTGAAAATTATATATGAGCTTTTTATGGCTGCCCCGGCCAGTAGTAGTATGGTATATCAGCATAGAGTGATAGGTAAAATAAATACAACAGACTGCAGTGGTGTATAACAATGTCTGCTAATATAACTTGTACGGGAGGCAGAGGCAGTGTAAAAAAATTTGTATTTTTATTTTTAAATATATATAACACATATATATATATTTTTTGGAGGGGGGGGACTAAAGGCTGAGGCTCCAAAACAAACTTAACAATACTAAATAGAACTATTAGTAACGTTAACTAACAACAGCTACTCTCCTACTAAGCGTAGAAAACGGAGGCGGAGGTAGACAACAGTGTTTGGTTTTGAAATAGGGTTTTGGAGACTTCGGGTTCGCACAGCCCATGACATGACACAAGACATTTGGCTGTAAAATTATGGCCCGGCTGACAGCAACAGTGGGAAGACACTCAGACTGTTCTGCCCTGCAAGGCCTGATCTAATCACCACCGGCATCAGCAAGAGGAGTATGAAATTCGGATGTAATCCAGCCATTATTCATTTTTAGGTATTTTTTTTGAACACTGCCCGGTGACAGATTTGTCCTGCTGGGTTGTCACACCCCCCCCCCCCAGCGGCACTAAAAACCCTCTCTGACATGACACTTGAGGCTGGGCAGGAAAGAAGCCCTAGTGCATAGTGGGACAGTTCCGGCCACTGTTGGCCTCAGGGAGGCTGTCCTCTATAACCGCCGGATTATAAGGTGGGCTTCGGTGGCTTCTTTTTTTAGAAATTGCAGAAGGGACACCACTAGGAGGGAACACTGAAGCCCGAGAGGTGGCAGAAAATGACGGGGTTTGCTTGAGTGGAATGGTGGAGCAGGACGAGTCTGACCCCTGGCTACATATGGATACTGGACAGCTGATCATCCGGCTGAGAATGAGATGAGTGTGCCATCCACTCCACTACCTCATTTACTTTCTCCTCCACTACAATTTTGCGCCTCGGTGAGTTAGTCTGGTGGAACATCGGCCAAGTATTGCGAATACTACTAGTAGATGCTCTGGCTACAGGTCTTTTGGCACTGCTGCCCTGTGCCACCTTCTCCTTTTTCTTAAAGCTCAAAGTCTGGCTGGAACTGGACCCCTTTTGCTTATCCATTCCAGACATTTTTCAATTCACTCTGTGTCCCTGCAGCTGGTCTTTGTCCCTGTATCTCACTGTCTCTCCCTGTCTCTCCCTATCTCTCCATGTCTCTCCATGTCTCTCTCTCCCTGCTTGATTAAATACTAGCCCTGAACTGGCCCTGCAATTGCCCTGCAGTATCCCTGATATGTGTAATATGGATTCCCAGAGCTATTATATCAAATTTTCACAAAACAGGTCTCAGAACTTCACACTCAGTGCTTCTGCTCGTCTTAGCAGTCACAGCAGAAGTAATGCGTCACTGGCTTACCGAGCCTGAGCCAATCAGAGCAAGCCCTGCCCACTAGGTCAGGTGACCGCTTTCTTCCCGGGCTTTTGCGCACAATAAACAAACTAACAGTAAAAGTTTGCTAATGAATTGAATTCGTACGCAACAGCGTATACAGTAACTTATACGCAGCAATAGCGTATAATTTATAGGACAACTACGTAGTGAATGCGTACAAAGCCGAAGCAAATCACCTAATATTCGGATTCGCTTCGTAGCTAAAAATTCCCAAGATTCGATACAAATCAACAAATCGACGAATCGATTCGCTCATCTCTACTTATGATCAAGCTGCAATCCAGCAGCAAATGGCAGTAGCCTCTTTGGGGGCCAGGACTGCGGAGTGCACATAGGCTGGCATCTTTTCCTATAAGCCGGCATCTTACCCTGTGGGAAGGTACCTAAGCAATAGGTTTCATAGCATGCTATTATCCTGCTAAATTGTGTTGTTCTGTTATCTGCCCGTGTACAAACTTTCTGACCGTTTCTTGGTTTGTGACCATCTTCCTACTGACCTGACCTGTGTCTGACCTCCATATTGACCTTTCACTGCTCACCCTCATTTCCTACCTTTTTTTCTTGAATTGGACTGTTTTCCATATTGCAAGTACTCTGCCTGCCCTGACCTCAGCCTATCCCTGACATGATATTGTCTGACCCCTGAGTGCTCTGCATCAGTGGCTCTGACCCTCGTGGTTCAGAAGTCAGTCATACAGAAACTACACCAGGAGGCAGTGTCCTAGTAGTTCTCCTGCACAAAGTCCTGTACATTCCTTAGAGCCTTAAGCCCTAAGTCATATCTGTTGGTTGACACAGTGGTTTTACATCCACTGCTGTAACCCCAAATATCAGGAACCTAACTGGCTAATCTTGAGTGCTCCTTCTGGGTGGTTTGGGATCTATTTTTGCATTCACCAGTTAGCTACATCCAAGTGGAGCGGACAGGTCAAGTAGTTGTACTAGCCCTGGTCAGTAACAGGGCGATGAAATATCAAAGTCAAAACAGTATCCAATAACAGAAACAAGCAGAGTCCAAAACATGGACAAAGGGTACTGAGACGCAAAGGCAGGAAGGATGGTCACTAAACAGTCCGAGGTCAAACACAGTAGCAAGCAAGGAGAAGACAAAAAACAGTCAAGTAAGGAAGCCAAGTCAAAAAGGCAAGAATACTTTGTGCGCAGAGAACTTTCAAACGCACATGAATCAGGTAGCATTTGCAATAGCTGGAAAAGGCAATCCAAGGGCAGGATTGAAATAGAGCACAAATTTCGTTGAGGCCAAGCCTTCTTTTGCTTTTCTGTTCCAAAACAGGTGATGTCATCAGGCTACACAATTTCCTACCTGTTTTCCTGACTTCTGGAGCAGAGACAGGTATAGTGCAGCACTAAATTATTCCAGGGCCACGGCACATGCACAGGAGCTGTCCTATTAACTTGAATACATACTGCAGAATTTGTTCTCCCATGATCCTGACCATTCTGTAAAATGATGTGAACGAACAGTACAAGTATGGCCACTACTTCTGGACTATGGAGGTGGCCGCAACCAAGGGCTCATGCACACGACCGGATCAGAACAACTGGCCCCTAATAAAGTAGTCTTATCCTTGTTCGTAATGTGGACAATAATAGGACATGTTCTATTTTTTTGCGGAATGGACATACAGAAGTAATTTCCGTTTTTTTTGCCACCCCATTGAAGTGAATGGTTCCCCATACGGGCCGCAAAAAAACCGACATGGAAACAAAATATGTTTGTGTGCATGAGCCCTAAAGGAAAATAATGAAGGGGACCTCGAGTGGAGTAATATTTATGTTGATAATAGAAAATTTTTGACCAATGAATGCATTTGCTCAAATAAATCTATTTACATTATCTAGTGTCATTGATATACTGTCTGCATCTGTGTGTCCTTTCCACAAATTATAAAACATGTCTCATTTTGTCCTTATGGCAGACAAAAATAGTCATTTCTAGTAATGGTAGTGAAAAAAATGCGGATTGCACAATGAAAGTGTTCTTATTTTGTGGATCTGTGGTTTGCGGACTGCAATACAGACACGGTCATATGCATGAGGCCAAAGTCTGCTGTGTATGAAGGCACTCTAAAACTGGTAATAGCTGGAATTTGTGCATTTTAGTACCATTAGTCATTAAAACTACATTAGATTCTTATACATGTTATAACAATCCTGAGTGCTTAGATCATTAAGAGAAAATAATGACTTAAACTACAGGACATGACATATGTTCAAACAGAGGTAAAAAAGATTTGTCTTCTCTTTACCCAAACAATAGTGAATAATGTTTTGTAGGTGCAAAATATAAAACAATAAGTCTCTTGCACTTCTCTGCAGGTGTGGAAGCCTGAGCACATATGGTACATCAAAGCATTTCTCTGCAGACATTTACATTACTAGTGAACGAGCCCTAAATATGTAACGTATTAACAACAGTAAAGGTGTTACTGAAGGCCTTTCATTTGCTCCTAGCCCTGCACAAACATCTTCTACCAGATGGGGTTCCTTCTCCCACACATATCATAAACATGCTAAATATGAACATGCTATATGTTTGGGGGCACTGATAACCTTACGCCTCTGGAACATGGTGGGGGGTCAGCAAGTTTTTGCTTTGAACAGTCATTAATTCTACTTAATATATAGGCTATACAGTCATATGTATCACCTTAGAATAATTATGAACTTAATGGCATATTAACTTGCATTAAGCATTTTGTTTAATTAGTAATATATTAGGATCATTAATTCCTCAACATCTCTGGTAGACATCTAATTATACTTAATGCCCTATTTATAATATTTGCTTTATTGACTTATACAGTATAATCACTTAATAATGTAGACTTCTTTGTGCATGTGTATTTTTGGCTCATAACTCATAGGACTATGCTCTTATATGCACATAGTTGTCTACGGTATATACAGTTTTCCTTTTCTCCATTTTACTCTATCCTTTATTTTCGCATATTCCATTATAAAGAGAGTTTATGAAATAGATAATCTTATTTTCAAGAAAATTAGAATACACAATGGGAGTCTGGATTAAGAAAGTCATAGCAGAGTTTATTTTTGAGTCGCTTTGAATGACATGCAATCATCGATGTATGCAAGGGGAAAATATACACTCCCACCCATGTTTATGCCTGTCAAGTGCCCCTCCTTTATTAGTTGGGTGGACCTGCTGTTTAATACAGTAAACGTTAGTAATCTCAATCATAGCTTTTCTGCCTGCTGTCAGTGGTAGCATCACTTTCCTACACAGTTAGGGTTCATGCACACAAATGTTTGCCAGCCGTGCCTGAATTGCAGCCCACAAACAGCGGGGGTCCGCAATATATGGGTATCTGCCGCGTGCGCACCGTATTTCACTTGAATGGGTCCACAACCTGGAAGATACGGAAGCGGAGGCATAAAGCGTAAGGCCACGGAAGCACTACAGAGCACCTCCGTGACATTTTGGTCCATGCTTCCGCACCACCAAAAAATAGAACATTCTGAAGTTGAATGGGTCTGCATCCACCAACACAGGCCACACGGACGATGCCAGTGCATTAGGGACTGCAATTTGTGGTCCCCAATGCACAGTATGCCTGTCTCTCTCTACAGTATATTCACTATTCATCATGTGGTACTAAATTAAAATTTACATATATATGCAAATACGAATGTTCCTATGCTGTGCCATGCGTGTTTTAATGTATTTGTATATGAGTGCATCAGCTTGAATGCATTAATATGTATTTGGGTGAGTTTCTAAAACTGCATGAGTTTATGTATTCTAAAGATTGGCATAAAACATTGGTAAGTTCTTCATGCAAGGTACCAACTCAAGGTACCAACTCACTGAACAATAGGGTTACATTCAGAATCATTTTTATTTATTTTTTATAAACATAGTCAAGACATTTAGCATTTTTAAGTTGTGCAATTTACTATTTAGTACTAGTTATTCTACAATAAATGTAAATGCAGCATAATGTGTAAAATATCATTACTGTAAAACAATAATAAAAATATTTAGAACCATAACTAACTGCAATATCCAATGTTAAGAGTTAATTTTACTTTTTTTTATTCTTCCTTGTCTGGTCTGAAAAATTGACAGTTTGGGTTCTACAGGATTTAATATTATTGTTTGTTAGTTGAAAGAAATCTACAAAATTTGAATTTTTCTACAGTGAAATATTTGACTTTGCAATTATTACACTCCCAAGTCATGACAATCATTAATAACATTTAATAAATATTCTGAAATGTCTCCATTCTAGCCTTTACATTCACTTCCATTCCTGAAATCTGTTTTCCATCAGACATCAGAGCCAAACAAAGGCCAGCAGAAAAAAGAGTTTGACTTAATAAAGATGCCTGGATTGACCAGTACTATAGATAGAATATTCTCAACAGCCAATTCAGTGGAGGAATTTTACACAAATATTGTATTGGATAAAATTAATGGCTGACGTTGGATTGCTTGCCAAATGAATCTATGAGTACAATAAGCCTTTTATGCAGAAAATTTGTCTAAGTTTATTTTGCCATCAAAGATGATCTTATTTTAATATTTTCCAATAAAGGGAAATATCACAGAGCCATTAACATGATGTTCCTAAATACCAATCCAAAATTTGTAGCAGAGCCCCCACTTGCCTCCCATGTAATATTAATAATAATGTTGTCTTTGTACAGTACAGACCAAAAGTTTGGACACACCTTCTCATTCAAAGAGTTTTCTGTATTTTCATGACTATGAAAATTGTAGATTCACACTGAAGGCATCAAAACTATGAATTAACACATGTGGAATTATATACTTAACAAAAAAAGTGTGAAACAACTGTAAATATTTCTTATATTCTAGGTTCTTCAAAGTAGCCACCTTTTGCTTTGATTACTGCTTTGCACACTCTTGGCATTCTCTTGATGAGCTTCAAGAGGTAGTTACCTGAAATGGTTTTCACTTCACAGGTGTGCCCTGTCAGGTTTTATAAGTGGGATTTCTTGCCTTATAAATGGGGTTGGGACCATGAGTTGTGTTGGGCAGAAGTCAGGTGGATACACAGTCCTACTGAATAGACTGTTAGAATTTGTATTATGGCAAGAAAAAAGCAGCTAAGTAAAGACAAACAAGTGGCCATCATTACTTTAAGAAATGAAGGTCAGTAAGTCCGAAAAATTGGGAAAACTTTGAAAGTGTCCCCAAGTGCAGTTGCAAAAACCAACAAGCGCTACAAAGAAACTGGCTCACATGAGGTTAACAGCAGCTCAGATTAGAGACCAGGTCAATGCCACACAGAGTTCTAGCAGCAGACACATCTCTACAACAACTGTTAAGAGGAGACTGTGTGCAGAAGGCCTTCATGGTAAAATAGCTGCTAGGAAACCACTGCTAAGGACAGGCAACAAGCAGAAGAGACTTGTTTGGGCTAAAGAACACAAGGAATGGACATTAGACCAGTGGAAATCCGTGCTTTGGTCTGCTGAGTCCAAATTTGAGCTCTTTGGTTCCAACCACTGTGTCTTTTTGTGACGCAGAAAAGGTGAACGGATGGACTCTACATGCCTGGTTCCCACCGTGAAGCATGGAGGAGGAGGTGTGATGGTGTGGGGGTGCTTTGCTGGTGACACTGTTGGGGATTTATTCAAAATTGAAGGCATACTGAACCAGCATGGCTACCACAGCATCTTGCAGCGACATGCTATTCCATCCGGTTTGCGTTTAGTTGGACCATCATTTATTTATCAACAGGACAATAATATATATGCCTGTTTGGCTGATATTAGGGATGAAAGCCCAGGACCAGCGACACTGCAGCAGGCCGTTTCTCCTAGATAACCAGGAGGATGACCGCTGCAGGAAGGATGGGAACAGGAGAGCAGCAAAGGCCAGACAGATGCTGGTGGTAGGGGACTCTATAATTAGGCGGACAGACAGGGTCATCTGTCGCCGAGACCGTGAATGCCGAACAGTGTGTTGTCTCCCGGGTGCTCGGGTTCGGCATATCGCGGATCGGATTGACAGATTGCTGGGTGGGGCTGGGGAAGACCCGGCGGTCATGGTACACATTGGCACCAATGACAAAGTCAGGGGGAGATGGAAGGTCCTTAAAAATGATTTTAGGGAACTAGGAGAGAAGCTCAAGTCCAGGACCTCCAAGGTAGCGTTTTCAGAAATACTACCAGTGCCACGAGTGTCACTAGAGAGACAACGGGAGATTAGGGAGTTAAATAAGTGGCTCAGAGGCTGGTGCAGGAAGGAAGGGTTTGGGTTCATGGAGAACTGGGCCGACTTCTCTGTCGGCTACAGACTCTATAGTAGGGACGGGCTGCACCTTAATGGGGAGGGTGCAACTGCCCTGGGGGAAAAAATGGTTAGACGGCTGGAGGAGCTTTTAAACTAGGATCTGGGGGGAGGGTGGGGGGTAATACTAATAAGGGGGTAGATAGTGTAGATAGAGAGTGGGTCATAGTCGGGGAGAGTGGGGGGTTAGTGGGGGTTGGGATTAGTGAGGAATGTAGGGAGAATATTGGGCAAAACATCAACCAAAGTAACCCAAAAACCCCGGATATTCACTTCACTGGTAATAGTAATTTAAAAAGGGGGGTAAAAAATATACATAGACCTCTTAAGTGTATGTACACTAATGCCAGAAGCCTGACTAATAAAATTGGTGAACTGGAATTAGTGATGTTAACGTACAGGGTTACAGTCTGTTTAGAAAGGATCGCCAAAACCGGAGAGGGGGAGGGGTCTGCCTTTATCTAAAGTCCTGTCTAAAGCCCACACTGCGGGAAGATATAAGTGAGGGACATGAAGATGTGGAGTCACTGTGGGTAGAAATAAACAAAAACAATAATAAAATACTAATAGGAGTTTATTATAAACCCCCTAGTATACCAGAGCCCATAGAAAATCTACTTCTAAACGAAATAGACGAGGTGGCAAATCATAATGAGGTCGTTATTATGGGGGATTTCAACTACCCAGATATAGACTGGAAAACTGAAACCTGTATATCTCATAAAGGAAACAGGTTCTTGGAAATAACCAAAGACAATTACCTTTCCCAACTGGTTCAGGACCCGACTAGAGGGACGGCCATACTGGACTTAGTATTAACCAATAGACCTGACAGAACAACAGATGTGCAGGTCGGGGGACACCTGGGAAATAGTGACCATAATATAATAACCTTCCAATTGTCATTCAAAAGAGCGTTTCTTCAGGGAGGAACAAAATACCTAACTTCAAAAAAGCTAAATTTAGCCAACTAAGAGAGGCCATAGGCCTAACTAACTGGGACAAAGTCCTCAAAAATAAAAATACAGCCACAAAATGGGATATTTTTAAAAGCATCCTAATATCTAATTGTGAGAGGTACATACCTTATGGGAATAAAAGGTTAAGGAACAAGAAAAAACCAATGTGGATAAACAGAACTGTAAAGAAAGCAATAAATGACAAACAGAAAGCATTTAAATCACTAAAACAGGAGGGGAGCGAGGAAGCATTGAAAAACTACAAGGAAAAAAATAGAATATGTAAAAGAAAAATAAAAACAGCCAAACTAGAGACCGAGAGATTAATCGCCAAAGAAAGTAAAACTAACCCTAAAATGTTCTTTAATTATATAAATGGTAAAAAGTATAAACCTGAAGGTGTCGGCCCCTTACAGAGTAATGAGGGGGGAGTTGCAGAGAGCGATGAGGAGAAAGCAAAGCTACTAAATATCTTTTTCTCCACTGTATTCACTGAGGAAAATAAACTGTCAGATGAAATGCAGAATATAAAAGTAAATTCCCCATTAAAAGTGCCCTGTCTGACCGAGGAAGAAGTAGAGCTGCGTCTTAAAAAGATTAAAATAGACAAATCGCCAGGACCGGATGGCATACACCCCCGTATCCTAAGAGAATTAAGTAATGTCATCGCCAGACCCTTATTTCTGATATTTAAGGACTCTATACTGACAGGGAGTGTTCCACAGGATTGGCGCATAGCAAATGTGGTGCCAATATTCAAAAAGAGTCCAAAAACAGAGCCCGGGAACTATAGGCCGGTAAGTTTAACATCTGTCGTGGGTAAACTGTTTGAGGGTTTTCTAAGAGATGCTATCTTGGAGTACATCAATGAAAATAAGCAAATTACTCCATATCAGCATGGGGGATCGGTCATCATGAGGGATCGGTCATGTCAAACCAATTTAATCAGTTTCTATGAGGAGGTAAGTTCTAGACTGGACCGCAGCGAATCAATGGATGTCGTATATCTGGACTTCTCCAAAGCATTTGACACTGTACCACATAAAAGGTTAGTATATAAGATGAGAATGCTTGGCCTGGGAGAAAATGTCTGTATGTGGGTAAGTAACTGGCTCAGTGATAGAAAACAGAGGGTGGTTATTAATGGTACATACTCAGATTGGGTCACTGTAACTAGTGGGGTACCACAGGGGTCAGTATTGGGCCCTATTCTCTTCAATATATTTATTAATGATCTTGTAGAAGGCTTGCACAGTAAAATATCAATTTTTGCAGATGACACTAAACTGTGTAAAGTAATTAACACAGAAGAGGACAGTACACTGCTACAGATGGATCTGGATAGACTGGAGGCTTGGGCAGAGAAGTGGCAGATGAGGTTTAACACTGACAAATGTAAAGTTATGCATATGGGAAGGAATTATGCAAGTCACCAGTACATACTGAATGGTAAAATATTGGGTAACTCTGACATAGAAAAGGACCTAGGAATTTTAGTGAACAGAAATCTAAGCTGCAGAAACCAGTGTCAGACAGCTGCTGCCAAGGCCAATAAGATAATGGGTTGCATCAAAAGAGGCATAGATGCCCGTGATGAGAACATAGTCCTGCCACTTTACAAATCACTAGTCAGACCACACATGGAGTACTGTGTACAGTTCTGGGCTCCTGTGAACAAGGCAGACATAGCAGAGCTGGAGAGGGTTCAGAGGAGGGCAACTAAAGTAATAACTGGAATGGGTGGACTACAGTACCCAGAAAGATTATCAAAATTAGGCTTATTCACTTTAGAAAAAAGACGACTGAGGGGAGATCTAATAACTATGTATAAATATATCAGAGGTCAGTACAGAGATCTCTCCCACGATCTATTTATCCCCAGGACTGTGACTGTGACGAGGGGACATCCTCTGCGTCTGGAGGAAAGAAGGTTTGTACACAAACATAGAAGAGGATTCTTTACGGTAAGAGCAGTGAGACTATGGAACTCTCTGCCTGAGGAGGTGGTGATGGTAAGTTCACTAAAAGAGTTCAAGAGAGTCCTGGATGTATTTTTGGAGGGTAATAATATTACAGGTTATAGTTACTAGAGAGGGGTCGTTGATCCAGGGAGTAATTCTGATTGCCTGATTGGAGTCGGGAAGGAATTTTTTTCCCTAAAGTGGGGAAAACTGGCTTCTACCTCTGGATCAACTTATAGGAAAACAGGCCGAACTGGATGGACAGATGTCTTTTTTCGGCCTTGTAAACTATGTTACTATGTTACTAAGGAGAGTGATGGGATGGTACGCCAGATGACCTGGCCTCCACAGTCACCAGACCTGAACCCAATCGAGATGGTTTGGGGTGAGCTGGAACGCAGAGTGAAGGCAAAAGGTCCAACAAGTGCTAAACATCTCTGGGAACTCCTTCAAGACTGTTGGAATACCATTTCAGGTGACTACCTCTTGAAGCTCATCAAGAGAATGCAAAGAGTGTGCAAAGCAGTAATCAAAGCAAAAGGTGGCTACTTTGAAGAACCTAGACTATAAGACATATTTTCAGTTGTTTCACACTTTTTTGTTAAGTATATAATTCCACATGTGTTAATTCATAGTGTTGATGCCTTCAGTGTGAATCTACAATTTTCATAGTCAGGGAATTACAGAAAACTCTTTGAATGTGAAGGTTTGTCCAAACTTTTGGTCTGTACTGTATGTGCAAGTAAGAGATTTGAGTCCCTTCAGACACCAGAAAATGGGTGTGACCTGATACCTCTGTGATACATTTGTGATGTTAAAAGTTACTTGCTATAACCACCTCTAGCAATCTATTGACATGAACTAACTAACTGGTTACTTGTTAGAGATGAGTGTACTTGAAATTCATTTCATATGCAATTAATTGAATTAAAAAAAACTCAATTCAAGTCAGTAGATTCTACTCAAGTCAAATATGCTCCAGTTGGCCTGAAAATTGGTATATGGCACTATACGGCATTTCTCTCCTCCCGCTA
>ONZH01012170.1:0-15135 GCA_900303285.1 Rhinella marina | reverse complement strand
ACGTAAAAAAAAATAATATATTATATAAAAAAAAATATTAAAAAAAAATATATAAAAAAATAGTTTTTTGTTGTTTTATCTCAGTGATACAAATCCATTTCATACAGTTGTGTGGAACCATTCTGTGTGTCACAGTTCAGCTGTCCACTCAACACAAACCACACTCTGTATTTTCTTTCCAGGTGACACATTCTGTACGTCACGTAATTAAAAAAGGTCTTTTGCTCTCACTGAGACAGCTACATTACAAAAGTCTCTGTGCAACATTTGTCTGGGTTGCAGTCAAAATAGCCACAGTCAGCAGGGGCTGAGTTTGCTCTCTGATAGTTTCTGCACGTCACGTAAAAAAAATATATTAAAAAAATATATAAAAAAATAGTTTTTTTGTTGTTTTATCTCAGTGATACAAATCCATTTCATACAGCTGTGTGGAACCATTCTGTGTGTCACAGTTCAGCTGTCCACTCAACACAAACCACAATCCGTATTTTCTGTCCAGGTAAACTATACGGTACGTCACGTAATAAAAAAAGGTCTTTTGCTGTCACTGATGCAGCTACATTACAAAAATCTCTGTGCGACATTTGTCTGGGTTGCAGTCAAAATAGTCACAGTCAGCAGGGGCTGAGTTTGCTCTCTGATAGTTTCTGCACGTCACGTTAAAAAGAATATATATATATATATATATATATATATATATATAAAATAAAAAAAATATATATAAAAAAATAGTTTTTTTGTTGTTTTATCTCAGTGATACAAATCCATTTCATACAGCTGTGTGGAACCATTCTGTGTGTCACAGTTCAGCTGTCCAGTCACCACAAACCACAAGCCGTATTTTCTGTCCAGGTGACACATTCTGTACGTCACGTAATTAAAAAAGGTCTTTTGCTCTCACTGATACAGCTACATTACAAAAATCTCTGCGACATTTGTCTGGGTTGCAATTAAGCAGACCAAGTCTGCCTAATCTAATAGTTTCAGTGTAATTGCTCCATACTGCACGGTACGTAATAACATACATAATTTTGCTCTAACTTATCCACCTATATACAAAGCACAATCCGTATTTTCTGTCCAGGTGACACATTCTGTACGTCACTTAATTAAAAAAGGCCTTTTGCTCTCACTGATACAGCTACATTACAAAAATCTCTGTGCGACATTTGTCTGGGTTGCACTTAAGCAGACCAAGTCTGCCTAATCTAATAGTTTCAGTGTAATTGCTCCATACTGCACGGTACGTAATAACATACATAATTTTGCTCTAACTTATCCACCTTATATACAAAGCACAATCCGTATTTTCTGTCCAGGTGACACATTCTGTACGTCACTTAATTAAAAAAGGCATTTTGCTCTCACTGATACAGCTACATTACAAAAATCTCTGTGCGACATTTGTCTGGGTTGCACTTAAGCAGACCAAGTCTGCCTAATCTAATAGTTTCAGTGTAATTGCTCCATACTGCAGCGGTACGTAATAACATACATAATTTTGCTCTAACTTATCCACCTATATATTTTCTTGTTCAGATTGAACAAGTTTGTGGGTTTCAGTACAGCAGGCCCATTTATTTTATTTTTTTTATATAATACACTTATATACAGAAAATGTTGAACCCCAGGGCTAAGGGTCGAGGACGAGGGCGTGGGCATTCAATTACTGCAGGGGGAAGAGGCCCTGGTCCTGGGCAGGGTGAGATAGTACCTGCTGATGAGGGAGCAGGGGAAAGCCGTAGAGATACACTCCCTAGCTTCATGTCTCAACTTACAGGGACACGTGGTAGAGGACTGTTGAAACCACAACAGTGCGAACAGGTGATGTTGTGGATTGCTGACAATGCTTCAAGTAATTTGTCCACCAGTCAGTCTTCCACGCAGTCCACCCAAGTTACCCAAGGGAGCACTCCTCTGGCTCCTCCACCTCAACCTCCTTCCCCCCAGTCTGCCCCCTCCCAGGAAAATTTGGAATGCGATCTGGCATACTCTGAGGATCTGTTTTCTGGACCCTTCCCAGAGTCACAAACCACTTCTCAGGTTGCTTCTGACCTCTTTCCCGATGCCCAAGTTTTCCAACTGTCGCAGTCTGTGGGTGATGATGATGACATTGTTGACTTAGTGGAAGAAGTGTGTAAAGAGGTGTCGGACGATGAGGAGACACGGTTGTCAGACAGTGGTGAAGTTGTTGTCTGGGCAGGAAGTCCGAGGGGGGAGCAGACTGAGGAATCGGAGGATGACGAGGTGACTGACCCAAGCTGGGTTGATAAGCCGAGTGAAGACAGTGCTTCTGAGGCGGAGGCGAGTGCTGCACCAGAACAGGTTGGAAGAGGCAGTGGTGTGGCCAGAGGGAGAAGCAGGGCCAGCATGCGCAGGCATATGACCGCTAAACACCTCACTCAATGGAACCAAGGCCGTTCACCTCCTGCGGGTCACACCACTGCTCCTTCCCCTGTGTCACTCGCTGCCTCTGCTAGTCAACCCCCTGCCCAGGACCCCGACACGAGAGCCTCCCGCCGGAAAACCACACTTTCGCCTCCACGATCCTCCACAGAGTCCACCAATGTGTCCCAGCGCAGCGTTCAGCTGTCTTTACAGCAGACGCTGGAGCGCAAGAGGAAATACAGTTCCACCCACCCACATGCCCAAGCCCTCAACGTCCACATCTCCAAATTGCTGAGCCTGGAGATGCTGCCCTATAGGCTGGTAGAGACGAGGCTTTCGCAATCTCATGGCGGTGGCTGCCCCTCGGTATTCGGTCCCCACCGCACTATTTCTCCCGATGTGCCATCCCATCCCTACACCAGCACGTGTCACAGAACATCATCGTGCCTGACCAATGCTGTTTCTGAGAAGGTCCACCTAACCACGGACACGTGGACAAGTGCTGCCGGGCAGGGACACTATATATCACTGACGGCACATTGGGTTAACTTGGTGGAGGCTGGGACCGAGTCTGACCCTGGGGCTGCTCATGTACTGCCCACACCGAGGATTGCGGGGCCTACCTCGGTCACGGTCTCTCAGACGTACTATGTCTCCTCCTCCGACCCCTTCTCCTCCTCCACCTCCTCCTCCAAATTACCATCCGTGGGCACAGCGCCTTCAGTCGGTAGCTCTAGGCGCAGCAGCAGTGCCGTGGGTAAGCGCCAGCAGGCGATGCTCAAACTGCTGAGCTTAGGTCACAAAAGTCACACCGCCCAAGAGCTGTTACAGGGCATCACGGCGCAGACCGATCTGTGGCTGGCACCGCAGAACCTCAAGCCAGGCATGGTTGTGTGTGACAACGGGCGTAACCTGGTGGCGGCTCTGCAACTCGGCAGACTGACACATGTGCCATGCTTGCCCACGTGTTCAATTTCATAGTTCAGCGGTTCCTCAAGACATACCACAATCTGTCTGATTTGCTCACCAAGGTGCGCCGCATCTGTGCGCATTTCCGCAAGTCGACCACAGATGCTGCCACTCTCAGGGCAGCGCAGCGCCGCCTACAACTGCCCGCTCACCGACTGTTGTGCGACGTGCCCACAAGATGGAATTCGACATTAAACATGTTATCCAGAGTTTACCAGCAGCGCAGAGTGATTGTAGACTGCCAGATGTCAACTTCCACCAGAACTGGTAGTCAGGTCACTCAGATTCCCCAAGTCTACAATGAGGAGTGGACGTGGATGTCTGATATCTGCCAGGTGTTGAGCAACTTTGAGGAGCCAACACAGATGGTCAGCGGCGATGCCGCCATTATCAGCCTCACCATCCCGCTGCTTTGCCTGTTGAAAAACTCACTGCTCAGCATGAAGTCGGATGCTTTGCGCTTGTCACAAGAGACTGTGGAGGAAGATATGTCGCTTGATAGCCAGAGCACCCTCCGGTCTGTTTCTCAGCGCGTATCAGAGGAGGGGGATGAGGATGAGGAGGAAGAGGAGGAGAATGTCGGCGAGACAGAAGAGGGTACCAGTACTCAGTCCTTCTTAACTCTTGAGCGTGTATGGGCTGAAGAGGAGGACTTGGAGGAGGAGGAGGAGAAGGAAATGGAGAGTCAGGCCAGTGAGGAGAGGGAATTCTTGCGTGTTGGGACTCTGGCGCGCATGGCAGACTTCATGTTAGGCTGCCTATCCCGTGACCCTCGCGTTAGAAGCATTTTTTCAAACACCGATTACTAGGTGTTCACTCTCCTGGACCCACGGTACAAGCAGAACCTTTCCACTCTCATCCCTGTAGAGGAAAGAAGTATGAGAGTGAATAGATATCAACAGGCCCTGGTGCACAAGCTGAAACAATCCTTCCCATCTGACGCCGCTAGTGGCAGAGGGCATGGTTCTGTGGGCCAAGTAGCGGCGGAGAGGAGGCGAGCAGGCAGCTTGTCCAGCACTGGCAGGGGAACGCTCTCCAAGGCCTTTGCCAGTTTTATGTCACCCCAGCAAGACACTGTCACCTGTCCCCAGTCTAGGCAGAGTAGGGGGGAGCTGTACAGAAAGATGGTGAGGGAGTACCTAGCTGACCATACCAACGTCCTGCGTGATCACTCTGCTCCATACAACTATTGGGTTTCAAAGCTGGACACGTGGCCTGAACTGGCGCTGTACGCCTTGGAGGTGCTAGCCTGCCCTGCCGCTAGCGTGTTGTCAGAGCGGGTATTCAGTGCAGCTGGTGGCGTCATCACCGATAAGCGTACACGCCTGTCAACTGACAGCGCTGACAGGCTGACGCTTATTAAAATGAACAAAGCTTGGATTTCACCGGAATTCAAATCTCCTCCGGGGGAAAGCAGCTAAAGATTAACATTACTTATGTATCCGATTCCTCTTCTCTACTCCTCCTACTCCTCCTCCTTGTCGTCTTTGCCTAACTCTGACCCAAAAAACGCAATTTTTTAGAGGTCCAACTGGCACTCTTTTACCACAATTTTTCTGGAGGTCCACCTACAGGCCCTCTCTGTAAACAATTTTTCCGGAGGTCCACCTACAGGCCCTCTCTCTAAACAATTTTTCTTTGCACCTAGTTGGGTGCTTCCCTAACATGTTATGGGCATGTGCCTCGCCTTTCTTGGTCTGGGTGAGCACAATTGCCATGAGGGTAACCACCAGGCTGTTGCCTGAGAATTTGGGGTAATGGTGGGATTAGGCATTCTCAGAGGCATCCATTCATGCTGCCCCTGCTGTTTCCTGTCCATTTCCGTGGTGTTTCCATCATTTTCTGATGTTTCCAGGTTTTCACCCAGCCTTCCCTAGGCAGAGCCTTGGTCCCCTGCAAAAATGCTCGAGTCTCCCATTGACTTCAATGGGGTTCGTTACTCGGAACGAGCACCCGAGCATCTGGAAAAGTTCGTCTCGAATAACGAGCACCCAAGCATTTTAGTGCTCGCTCATCTCTACTTGATATAAATCTAGCAGAGCAATGAATGAGGAGATCTCTGGATCCATGTGAGGTACAGGACTAGTTCTAGCTTTGTTAGGAAGAGATTTTTTATATTAGTCATGGTATAACTCCTACTAATGAGGAGACTACTCCTGATGGAAGAGAACATTCAAAGAAGGTCTTGACTATCAGGATTCAGACAGTAAGGTACCACTTGTTTATGGCAATAAGACTTTACTTCTGTGGAAAGGGTATATTGCTTTAGCTGGCTAGATAGACTGGCCATGCGAATCTCTGTGCCTATAACTGCTATTTTTACTATGACTCCCATCATCAATCCAGTAAATAGAGACTTTATTTATTATAACCAGTGGGTCTGATCATTTAGTCCATTATCCATCTGCTGCCCCTCTATCTGTCCTCCTTCCTTGCACCCATCAACCTAACATCAAGGGCACTCCACCTAATACTAGGCAGGAGCCCTAATACAAGGGCGTGCCCTGGTGGAAGAAAGGGAGTAACCTCCATTCACTGCATGGCACCAGGGAGCATTGGAGTGAAGACTGAAACCATTAATTAACTACTACTCCTATCTGTCCCCTGTGGGTTGCTGCACTAGCAGTTTAAAGGGGTTGCCTGAAAGTTTAATACTCCTCAGGATAGGTCATCGGTATCTGATGGCGGGAATCAGACTCCCAGCAGCCCCGCCAGAGTGCTGGGAGTATGACCTCCACTAATCAGATACTGATTAACACTCAGACAATCCATTTACTCTGTAATTTCTTATTTCTGCTGCAGGTCTTCCTCATACTTTAGGTCTAAGCACCACTGAGTGAGTTATCTCTCAGACCTAGTTCTGCCACATTTCTCTTCATTCCTGTGACAACATCAAAATTCAATTTTCCTGTTGTTCTTGTTACCACATAGCTATGAGAGTATATCTTGAGTTGTGAACAATCTGTATTAGATTAAAAGGTACATTTTAGGGAATGTGTCATCAGAAAATGACTTTAACGATATTTTTAAAGACTTTTAGGTGGTTATTTGTAATTTTCCATGTCAATATTTATATTTAAAGGAAAAAAACATAAATTCCTGCAGATTTCGCACTGGCCACTGAGCCTAATAATAGATGCCACTTCTTGATCTGTACAGATCACTTTACTGCAGTTATCTCCTTATCATTAGGCTACTTTCACACTAGCGTTTTAAAATTCCGGTATTGAGTTCCGTCATAGGGGCTCAATACCGGAATAAAACGCTTCAGTTTTGTCCCCATTCATTGTCAATGGGGACAAAACTGAACTGAAGACAACGGAATGCTCCTGAAAGCATTCCGTTCCGTCTTCAGACCGGAAAACAAACCGCAGCATGCTGTGGTTTGCTCTCCGGTCCAGGCATCCGCACCAAGACGGATCCGGAATGACCCCCAATGCAAGTCAATGGGGGTGGATCCGTCTGGTGTGACCATAATGGTAACCGGATCCGCCCTCCATTGACTTTCAATGGAGTCCATTACGGATCCGGCTACACATAGACACATACAGACACAAACATAAACATACACACACATATAGACATACAAACACACATACATACTTACATGCTCCCCGGCAGGTCTTCGGAGCGTCAGGGACAGGAGGCTCACACAGGTCACGATTCCCCACAGCGCCCTCTGCTGGGCGCCTGGTGGAATAGTCATGATTCCACCAGGCGCCAGCAGAGGGCGCTGTGCGGAATCGTGACCTGTGTGAGCCGTCCTGTCCCTGACGCTCCGAAGACCTGCCGGGGAGCATGTAAGTATGTATGTGTGTTTGTATGTCTATATGTGTGTGTATGTTTATGTTTATGTGTATGTATGTACTGTGTGACATGTGTGGGGCCGGAGCGCGGTTCCGGCTCCACACATGTCACTGCGGCAGGCCTGATCCGGCAGCACCCTTCACCTGCCGGATCAGGCCTGCCGCCAGTGTGAAACAGCCCTTACACGTAGGCATTACAGACTCCTTATCACATTATCAGTACAGGCAGTATTAGAGTGACATATATCACCTTTGTGTATAGATAACACAGGATCTTCCATTCACAATAAGTAATTGTCAAAGCTAATCTACTATTTGCTTGTAAAATGACCTCTGCACAGGTCACAGAGCATGCCTAGAAAACTCTACTGATCGTTGTGTCTATGGCCCATGTGGCTGCTGTAAAGTATATCTTTAAATTCTTTCTAAGTGCTGTTAAAAATAGCTCAGGCAAGATGACAGCTCCCATGATCATTTTTTCAGGAGATAGAATGAGAATGTAAAACTTTTATCAGAAATAAAAACAGATTAGAAAAAAATGGATAGCTATCTCTTCTGGCTCCCCCAATAAACACGCTTGCTTCGTCGATGGTGTATATAAATTCAGCGTTCGGAAAGTCTTCAAACCCTTTCACTTTTTCACATTTTGTGGACTTCTTGAGTATGATGCCACAAGGTTTGCAAACCTGGATTTAGGGATTTTCTGAAATTCCTCTCTGCAGATCCTCTCAAGCTTTGTCAGGTTGGGAGAGGACCATCGGTGGACAGCCATTTTCAGGTCTCTCCAAAGATGTGCTATTGAGTTCAAATCAGGGCTCTGGCTGGGCCACTAAAGGACATTCACAGAGTTTTCCCAAAGCCCTGTGTTGTCTTGGCTGTGTTCTTATAGTCATTGTCTTGGTTGAACGTGAATCTTCGGCCCAGTCTTAGATTCAGAGCTCTCGGGATTAGGCTTTCATTAGGAATATGTACAGGGTGGGCCATTTATATGGATACATCTAAATAAAATGGGAATTATTGGTGATATTAACTTCCTGTTTGTGGCACATTAGTATATGGGAGGGGGAAAACTTTTCAAGATGGGTGGTGACCATGGCGGCCATTTTGAAGTTGGCCATTTTGGATCCAACTTTAGTTTTTTCAATGGGAAGAGAGTCATGTGACACATCAAACTTATTGAGAATTGTGCAAGAAAAACAATGGTATAAGTGGTTTCTGACCACTTATAAAATGTGTTCAAAGTGCTGCCCATTGTGTTGGATTGTCAATGCAACCCTCTTCTCCCACTCTTCACACACTGATAGCAACACCACAGAAGAAATGCTAGCACAGGCTTCCAGTATCCGTAGTTTCAGGTGCTGCACATCTCGTATCTTCACAGCATAGACAATTGCCTTCAGATGACCCCAAAGATAAAAGTCTAAGGGAGTCAGATCGGGAGACCTTGGGGGCCATTCAACAGGCCCACAACGACCAATCCACTTTCCAGGAAATTGTTCATCTAGGAATGCTTGGACTTGACACCCATAATGTGATGGTGCACCATCTTGCTGGAAAAACTCAGTGAATGTGCTGGCTTCAGTGCATAAAGAGGGAAACACATCATAATGTAGCAATTTCACATATCCAGTGGCCTTGAGGTTTCCATTGATGAAGAATGGCCCCACTATCTTTGTACCCCATATACCACACCATACCATCATTTTTTGTGTTCCAACAGTCTTGGAGGGATTTATCCAATGTGGGTTAGTGTCAGACCAATAGCGGTGGTTTTGTTTGTAAACTTCACCACTCACATAAAAGTTTGCCTCATCACTGAACAAAATGTTCTTGGCAAACTGAGGGTCCTGTTCCAATTTTTGTTTTGCCCATTCTGCAAATTCAGTGCGCCGATCTGGGTCATCCTCGTTGAGATGCTACAGCAGCTGGAGTTTGTAAGCGTGCCATTTGTGAGTAGATAATATTCGCCGAAGGGATGTTCGACTGATGCCACTCTCCAGTGACATGCGGCGAGTGCTACACTGTGGGCTCTTGCTGAATGAAGCTAGGACAGCCACTGATGTTTCTTCATTAGTGACCGTTTTCATGCGTCCACATTTTGGCAAATCCAACATTGAACCAGTTTCACGAAACTTGGCAAGCAGTTTGCTAACTGTAGCATGGGAGATGGGTGGTCTCGTAGGGTGTCTTGCATTGAAATCTGCTGCAATGACCCGGGTACTGCCTTCACCAGACATCAACACAATTTCTATCCGCTCCTCACGTGTTAACCTCTGTGACATGCCAATGGCTGTAAACAAAGAGAAGCTTGTAAATAACTCATGAAAGAATAAAGTAACGTTAAAACCAAGCACACCATTGTTTTTCTTGTGAAATTCTCAATAAGTTTGATGTGTCACATGACCCTCCTCCCATTAAAAAAACTAACGTTGGATCCAAAGTGGCCGACTTTAAAATGGTCTCCACCCATCTTGAAAAGTTTTCCCCCTCCCATATATTAATGTGCCACAAACAGGAAGTTAATATCAACATCCATTCCCATTTTATTTAGGTGTATCCATATAAATGGCCCACCCTGTACTTTGTTTGCTCCATTCAGCTTTCCCCAACACTGAACAGTCTCCCTGTCCCAACCACTCAAAAACACTCCCACAGCATGGTGCTGCCTCAACCGTGCTACACTGTAGGGATGATATTGTGCCAGCATCTGGCACTTAGAATTAAGGCCAAAAAGTTCAATCTTGGTTTCATCAGACCACAGAATATTGTTTCTCACAGTCTATGAATCCTTTAAGTGCTTTTAAGCAAACTCCAGGCTGGATTCCACATGTCTTATACTGTTAAGAAGCTTCTTTCAGGCCACTTTGCCATGAAGTATAGATTGGTGGAATGCTACTGTAATGGTTGACCTTGTGGAATTTTCTCCCTTCTGCATACAGGATATTTTGAGCTCAGCCAGAGTGACCATTGGGTTCATGGTCACTTCTCTTCCCTACAGTAAAGGCCCTTTTACACGGGCCGATGTGTCTCTCTGCCCGAGCGCCGATCAGCGATATCGGCGCTCGGCAGGGAGCCTTTACACGGCCCGATGAATCGAGCGCCGGGCCGCACGAGTGATTGCTGTATCGCTCGTGCGGCCCGGAAGCTCCATACTGTCAGGCGCACATCGCCTGTTTACACAGGCCGATGTGCGCCCGACAGATTGGATCTTTTGTAGAAACCAAAAGATCCAATCAGCCGACGAACGAGCGTTTTGCTCGTTCGTCGGCTGATTAGGGCCACTTTTACATGGGCCGATTATCGGCACTAGCGTTCCTAGGAACGATTTTTCGGCCGATAATCGGCCCGTGTAAAAGGACCTTTAGCCCTTCTTCCCTGATTAGTTTGGTGGAGTGGCTATGTCTAGTAAGAGTCCTAGTTGTTCCAAATGTCTTCCATTTAAGATTTATGGAGGCAATTGTGTTCTTGGGAACTTTCAAATGCAGCAGAATTTTCTTTCTTGTACCCAATATACAATTTTGTCTCTGAGCTCTAAAGGCAGTTCTTTCCACTTCATGGCTAAGTTTTTGCTCTGATATGCATTGTCGGCTGTGAGACTTTATGTAGACAGAGGTATATCTTTCAATCCATGCCCAATAAACTGAATTTACCACTGGTGGACTCTAATCAAGGTATAGAAACATTTCAAAGATGATCAAGAGAAATGGGAGGCCCCCAGAGCTAAATTTCCATGCAAAATTTTTGTTGTAGATTGATGTAGAAAACGGTTTTTCTTTTAGCGCAAGGGCCCTTGCACACGACCGTATGCGCTCCAAGACATATGGTCCATGAGCGGGCCATATGTCCGGAGCGGCATTGATTGCGCGCATGGGAGCACATGTCGGGCCACACACGGGACTATTGTCCCCCGGGCAGCCCGACATGCACAGGATCATTGTCATCTATGATGCTGTGCGATCCAGTGCGCACGATCAATGCTGCTCCGGGACATATGGCCCGCTCACGAACCATATGTCTCGGAGCGCATAAGGTCGTGTGCAAGGGCCCTAAGGCTGAAACATTTTTTTGCACAAATCATTACACACACAGTATAATCCTAAAGTTAGACAATGAGCACCATACCTACTGTATATATAAAGCCCTATAGTGACATATGGAACACTAGAAATATATAAATAGTCATATAGTGATATATAGAGCTCTATTGTTGCACATATAGCACTATAGTAGTACCTAGAATCATATGCTTACAATAGGATTGCTTACAGGACATTAATGACACACAAGCTCAGAATGTTGAGACACTGAATACCTTTTGGGTCTGCCAGTCTCATGACATCATAATCTTGCCCACTAAGATTTCTCCTTGTAGAGTCCATGATCAATAAACGTCTGTATAACAATCAGGGGTGTAGCTATAGGGGATGCAGAGGTATCCGTGATTTGGAGTGTAACTTTGTTGCTAGATAAGTAGATAAAGTCTAGGGTTCAGGACAGTACCCCTGACTATCACTGTCAAAGAGACAGAGTAAGGATATTAAGGCCCCTTTCACACCTTTGACACAGGGCTCCGGCAGGCTATTCCGGTGGGTGAACAGCCCGCCGGATCTGTGCTGCTGTAGGTGCACGTGTGGGGCCGGAACTACTCTCTGGCCCCATTCACTGTAATGGGGGCGTGCCGCGGATCTGGCCGCAGCACGGCAACCCCTGCTGAGAGGCGGCCGGAACGAAAATACAACATGTAGTTCCGGCCCCACACGTGCACCTGCGGCAGCACGGATCCGGTGGGCTGTTCACCTACCAAAACAGCCTGCCGGAGCCCCATGCCGCAAGTGTGAAAATAGCCTACGTTGAGGTTTGGCTACTGTGACTATTGGATCTACATAAAATGGTAAGATAGTAGCAGACAATCTTAGTGCCTTAAGTAGCAAATAGTTTAGGCTAGACAGTGTATTGTTACACAATAGGCCAAAATCAGAGGCTGAAAACAAGCCAGGTCACAAGTGAAGATCTGCAGTAGCATATGGTACATCAAAGCAGGTCACTGAAAGATAGAAATTGCGCTGATGCAACAGCATGGTGAACTGATCCTGATTATTTAGCCAAAGACAAGTGTGACATCTCCTAAGGAAAACAGGAAATCCTTTGTACTGGACATTAAAGGGTGTCTGTCAGCAGATTTGTATCTATGGAACTGGCTGACCTATTGCATGTGCACTTGGCAGCTGAAGATATCTGTGTTGATCCCATGTTCATATGTGCCTGCATTGCTGAAAAAATGACGTTTTAATATATGCAAATGTGCCTCTAGGAGCAATGGGGGCGTTGTCATTACTCCTAGAGGCTCTGCTCTTTGTTCAACTGCTGCACCCTCCGCACTTTGATTCACAGGACCAGGTAATGTAAAATGTGATCACAGCTGGCCCTGACTTTTCTGAAAGTGCAGAGGGCATGGCAGTTGCAGAGAGAGCAGAATCTCTAGGAATAATGGCAACTCCCCTGTTGCTCCTAGAGTCTCATTTGCATATATTAAGACATAATTTTTCTCAGTAATGCAGACACATAGGAACATAGGACCAACACAGATACCTTCAGTGACCAAGCACACATGTAACAGGTCAGTCACTTTCCTAGCTACAAATCTGCTGACAGATGTCCTTTAAAGGGGTTATCCCACGAATAATGTAAAAAATCAAAATCAAATATCATATAGTCCATGGCAATACCTTTCTAACAAAGCTAGAACCAGCCCTGTACCTCACATAGATCCAGAGATCTCCACATTCATTGCTCTGCTAGATTTATATCAAGCTGGCAGCTCAAGAGGAGTGTCTTTTCTGCTGCAGCTAAGGAGGCGTGTCTCAGCTCTTCCTATCACAGCTCAGGAGGCAGTTAAAAGTTGAAACTGAGCGTGTGCGGCCTTCTCAGTGAGCAGGTCAAAAAAATAAGAAATTAAGTGGTCCTATACAGATACATGTTATTGAATAACTCAGTAGCTATACATGCATGAAATCGAATGTAGAAGTCAGTTAAAGAGGTAGGAGCAAAGTACTGCTGCTGCCACCAGCCCTGCCACTTTCTGGTAATCACGAGTGCCAGTAAAGCATAGTAACAGCGTCAACATAAAATTACTCAAACCACTGTGGCTGTCACACAGAATTACATATGATATTGTACTCGACCCATAGCAGTGTCATATGTCTTCAGAAATACAGAGCCTACTGCTGCAGCTCCACCCATTGCCCATATATGCCAGACAGAGAAGTGTGTAGACAAATATACTGTACAATGCACTAACTTACCCATGGCCCTGTTATTCTATTGATTGCCTTCACCCCCTCCTGACATATGATTTTCCATTTTTGTTTTTTACTTCCTGCCTTCCCTGAGTCATAACTTTTTAAAAAAATTTTTCATTCACATAGCTGTATGAGGGCTTGTTTTTTGGGACCAGTTGTACTTTCTAATTGCACCATTTAATACTGAGTACAATGTAGTGGGGAGCTGGAAAAAAATTCCAATTGGGGTGGAATTGTAAATAAAACGCAATTCCACCACAGTTTCATGGATTTTGTTTTCAGAATGTTCCTTGTGCAGTAAAAATGATCTGTTACGTTCATTCTCCGGTTCAGTACAATTACAGCAATACCAAATTTCTATAGTTTTTCTTGTGCTGACTGAAAAATAAAAACTGACGGAAAAATAAAAACTTTGGAAAAAATGTATTTTTTCTTTTCATTACCATATTCTGACACCCATAACTTTTTTACAGTTATGTCTGTGGAGTTGTGTGGGAGCTAATTTTTTGTGGGACATTCCTTAGTTTTTATTAATATCATTTTGGAGTATATGTGGCTTTTTGATCACCTTTCATTTAATTTTTGTGGGTAGGTGCAGCAACAAAAAAACTGCAAATTGAACATTTGATTTTTTCCATTACATTGTTCGCCATATGGGATAAACATTTTTATATATTAATAGTATGGGTGTTTTGGGATGTGGGAATGCCTATGAGTTTTTTTTATAGTTTATTTTAATTTTCATTTTTTGGGAAATGGTAATTAGAATTTTCTTATGTTTTAAACTTTTTTTTTAGTCCAAGGGGACCCCAACTTCCACTCGTTAGATTCCCATTGATATTCAGTAATTTATCCATATTGGAATACTAATGTCAGTATATTCCAATGCAGTGCTGCCATCTGCAGGCCTGCTTTGAAATATTCCAGTAATAAGCCTTTGAGCCTTGCACAGTCTCTTGCCTATTACTATTAAGAAATGCCTTCCCTGATCTTAGTTAGGGGAAGGCGTTCCTGCGTGGGAAGCACACACTTTTGGGGTTACTACCTCTCAGAGGCTGTGATCTCATCTGACCATGGCATCTGAGAGACTTCTTTACTTAGATGGCTGTATCACACCACCCCTGAACTCTGGTAACGGACCCTGCTCTGGTACTGCCCTCCTCTTCTTCCCCGAGCCCTGGATGAATCCCTCCACCTCCTGTGCAGCAGGCTTTGTCTTCCCCTGGTATCTCAAGCTGGGAACAGACTCCTTCTGCTGGACTGAAATGATGACAGCAAGACACTACACCTCCCGGGATAAAATATTATAATAATATACTAAATGATCTAATAATATACATTACTTGGTAAACCAATTTAGTAATATCAGAAAATTCTACTTATAGTCTAAAATGAAATTATGAAAGAAAATTGCGCTCTGGAAATTCATAAAAGATGAACTTTAAATGAAGCTGGGCAAAATGTCAGTACTGCTTATTATTTGCATTAATGTTTCTATATTAAGTAGCAGAAATAATGGTATTAGAACAGAACCCACAGAATACTAAATGAGGACGAGTCACAACATTGCTTTGTTAATCTGATTAAAATATGTTTGATCAGATTAGTTGTAAATGCTATGTACATTCTCTTCAGACCTTCCATATAATAATTTATTCCATTTTCCTGTTTTT
>ONZH01012169.1:0-52590 GCA_900303285.1 Rhinella marina | reverse complement strand
ATAACCTCAATACTGAGATACTAGCCCCTCATAACCTCAATACTGAGATACTAGAAACTAGCCCCTAGTCATAACCTCAATACTGAGAAACTAGCCCCGTCATATACCTCATACAATGAAACTAGCCCCCACCTCAATACTGAGAAAACTAGCCCCCGTCATAATCTCAATACTGAGGAACTAGCCCCCGTACATAATAACCTCAATACTGAGGAACTAGCCCCCCCGTCATAACCTCAATACTGAGATACTAGCCCCCGTCATAACCTCAATACTGAGAACTAGCCCCCGTCATAACCTCAATACTGAGAAACTAGCCCCCGTCATAACCTCAATACTGAGAAACTAGCCCCCGTCATAACCTCAATACTGAGAAACTAGCCCCCGTCATAACCTCAATACTGAGGAACTAGCCCCCGTCAAATCTCAATACTGAGAACTGAGCGCACCCCGTCATAACCTCAATACTGAGAAAACTAGCCCCCGTCATAACCTCAATACTGAGAAACTAGCCCAATACTAGAAACTAGCCCCCGTCATAACCTCAATACTGAGGAACTAGCCCCCGTCATAACCTCAATACTGAGAAACAGCCCCCCGTCATAACATACTGAAAACTAGCCCCCGTCATAACCTCAATACTGAGAACTAGCCCCCTTCAACTCGTCATAAACTGAGAAAAGCCCCCGTCATAACCTCAATACTGAGAAACTAGCCCCCGTCATAACCTCAATACTTAGAAACTAGCCCCTCATAACCTCAATACTGAGAAACTAGCCCCCGTCATAACCTCAATACTGAGAAACTAGCCCCAGTCATAACCTCAATACTGAGATAATAGCCATCATAACCTCAATACTGAGAAACTATAACCGTCATAACCTCAATACTGAGAAACTAGCCCCGTCATAACCTCAATACTGAGAATACTGAGAAACTAGCCCCCGTCATAACCTCCGATAACTCAATAAAACACCCCATCATAAACTCAATACTGAGAAACTAGCCCCGTCATAACCTCAATACTTGAGAAACTAGCCCCCGTCATAACCTCAATACTTAGAAACTAGCCCCGTCATAACCTCATACTGAGAAACTAGCCCCCGTCATAACCTCAATACTACTACCTCAATACTGAGAAACTAGCCCCCAGTCATAACCTCAATACTAGCCCCCCAGTCATAACCTCAATACTGAGATAATAGCCCCTGTCATAACCTCAACTGAGAAACTAGCCCCTGTCATTAACCTCAATACTGAAACTAGCCCCCGTCATAACCTCAATACTGAGATACTAGCCCCCGTCATAACCTCAATACTGAGATACTAGCCCCCGAATACTTAGCCCCTGTCATAACCTCAATACTGAGAAACTAGCCCCCGAATACTGAGATACTAGCCCCGTCATAACCTCAATACTGAGAAACTAGCCCCCGTCATAACCTCAATACTGCCCAGAAATACTAGCCCCCATCATAACCTCAATACTGAGAAACTAGCCCCTGTCATAACCTCAATACTGAGAAACTAGCCCCCGTCATAACCTCAATACTGAGATACTAGCCCCCGTCATAACCTCAATACTGAGAAACTTAGCCCCCGTCATAAACCTCAATACTGAGAAACTAGCCCCAGTCATAACCTCAATACTGAGATAATAGCCCCCTCATTAACCTCAATACTGAGAAACTAGCCCCGTTCATAACCTCAATACTGAGAAACTAAGCCCCCGTCATAACCTCAATACTGAGATATACTAGCCCCCGTCATAACCTCAATACTGAGAAACTAGCCCCGTCATAACCTCAATACTGAAACTAGCCCCCGTCATAACCTCAATACTGAGATACTAGCCCCCCGTCAGAGATAACCTCATAACCTCATACTGAGAAACTAGCCCCCGTCATAACCTCAATACTGAGATACTAGCCCCGCGTCATAACCTCAATACTGAGAAACTAAGTCCCGTCATAAACCTACCAATACTGAGAAACTAGCCCCCGTCATAACCTCAATACTGAGATACTAGTCCCGTCGATAACTCAATACTGAGTACTAGCCCCCGTCAAGCCTGAATACTGAGAAACTAGCCCCCGCCATAACCTCAATACTGAGATACTAGCCCCGTCATAGCCTGAATACTGAGAAACTAGCCCCCCGTCATAACCTCAATACTGAGATACTAGCCCCCCGTCATAACCTCAATACTGAGAAACTAGCCCCCGTCATAACCTCAATACTGAGATACTAGTCCCCGTCATAACCTCAATACTGAGAAACTAGCCCCCGTCATAACCTCAATACTGAGAAACTAGTCCCTGACATAACCTCAATACTGAAATACTAGCCCCCGTCATAACCTCAATACTGAAATACTAGCCCCCGTCATAACCTCAATACTGAGATACTAGTCCTGTCGTAACCTCAATACTGAGATACTAGCCCCCGTCATAGCCTGAATACTGAGAAACTAGCCCCCGCCATAACCTCAATACTGAGAAACTAGCCACCGCCATAACTTCTATACTTCTATACATTTTACTATCATTTGGGTCTAACATTTCGGGTGTAACCCACCCACGGTATCAGTGGCATCACCAGATCCCGAAGCAGACGTGGCCCTGGTTGTTCTCTGGGAGGTAAGTGGCCTCTGCTCTTTATTGCTGCCCCCATCATCCTCATCCTCTCATGTTGCCTCCTCCTCACTACCTTGATTTGGCTCCATCTTCATGTCCAGCAGACAATTGTCATCAGAGTCTTCACCCTCCCTGCTGCTTCTATTAGACTGGGATATCATGGTGGGTTCTTTGGCCTACTCCCCTGCTTTTCCTTGACTGCCACTGTCGCTGCCCCCAACGCCAATAGCATAGCTATGGGGGCCACTACTACTACCACCACCAACATGGCTATGCCTGGGGTCTGCAGCCTCCTCCTCCACCTCCTTCTCCAGTACAAACGTTGACTGCTCTCACACGAGTCATAAACTGGGAGACTCTCTGCCATTTTGTGTGTTGGGGTTTTCTTGCCACTTGTTAGAGGAAAGGAATGTGCCCCAGAAGGAAGGGGCAGTGAAGACTGAGAGGACTCCACCGAAAGCCTTCTTTGGGGCTGGAAGGACAAGGAGTTATACTGTGACTAGAGATGAGCAATGAATTGGAAAATTTCATTCGGCTGCTTCGCCAAATTTTACCGCAAAAAAATTCGCTTTGTGACAAATTACTTCATCATGAAGCGCATTTCTTTGTAAGCAGGATGCAATGATAAACAATGACAATTACACCAATTGCCGTCATTGTACGCCTCAGATGCCGCATTCATAGACGATCGTAGTATCTGACATTAATATAACAGTGTCAAATAAAAAAAATTATAAAATCATACTTTCCCTCATCCATTTTATCGCAAAGAGCTGTTTGCCACCATCTTAATTGAAGATCCAGTAAAAAATCTCACGCAGCCTGTGATGACATCTTCAGCCAGCGTGGTGACCTCATACTTCACTGTACACGGGATTTACACGGGGTCTTTAATCAAGATGGCGACAGTCTGCATTTTGAGCTCAAACGGTTTACATAAGTATGATTTTTAAAAATTTTTTTACTGCCATTCAGGGAAGATCGATTAGTTACCATGAAGCACAAGGAAATTTGGCTTTGCGACTAATTGAATTTTGCATGGGCTCCAGACTAGCTGTGACCCTTGGCTCCACGGCACAGTGTAGGTCCTGCTGTGACTGAGTTGAGGACAGAGCCACCCAATACACAATCTCATCCTCTTTCTCCTCAACTATAATGTTGCACCTTTCCGATGCCAGCAGGGGCAACTGCGGCCTACTACTACTACTAGTACTACCATGCTGTATAGATGGCACTGCTACTAACCACATTCTGGCTCTGGGTCTTTTGTTTGAAACCCTTCCATAGCCTGGACATTTTTGGGCCTCTCAGATAATGTTGTGCACTACCCTGTGTATTGGTATAATCATACCTCCAAACTTTGTAAATGGACAAAGAGGGACAAATTACGCGCCACTGCAAATTTTTTCACCACTAGGCCACGCCTCTAACTCCACCCAAAACATAACTATACACCTAATGCCACCCAGTCCCCTTACTGCCCCACATAGTAATTATTCCCCATTTATGTGCCCCCAGTAATATGAGCAGCTGTGCCCCCAGTAATATGCCCAGTTATGTGCCCCCAGTAATATGTCCAGTTATGTGCCCCCAGTAATATGACCAGCTGTGCCCCCAGTAATATGCCCAGTTATGTGCCCCCAGTAATATGCCCAGTTATGTGCCCCCAGTAATATGACCAGCTGTGCCCCCCCATTAATATGCCCACATTGTGCCCCCCCTGTAATACACCCACATTGTGCTCCCTAGTAATGTTGTGCTCCCACTAATATGCCCACATTGTGCTCCCCAGTTTATGTTGTGCCCCCAGTAATATGCCCACATTGTGCTCTGCAGTTTATGTTGTGCCCCCAGTAATATGCCCACATTTGTGCTCCCCAGTAATGTTGTGCTCCACAGTAACATGTCCACATTGTGCCCCCAGTAATATATTGTCCCCCAGTAATATGCCCACCTTGTGCCATTCACAGAAAGTTGAAAAAAAATAAACACCATAATACTTACCTTCTTCCTAGCAGCATCACCAGCAGGACATCTTCTTCTCTAGTCTGGAGGGGGCGGAGCCAAGGTTGGCTGATGGCCGCCCCCGCCCCCACCCAGACCGAAGGTGTGGAGAGCATATGGGAGGGAGAATGGATGAAGCAGCGAGTCGATGCCGGCTCTCTGCTTCATCACCACGCAGGGACAGCTGCCAGAAACCGGGACATAGCTCCCCCGTAACGGGACAGCGGGACTGCTACTGTAATCCGGGACAGTCCCGCTGAATCTGGGACGGTTGGGAGGTATGGGGTATAATAATCACGTATATATGCTGCTAGTTTGAATATAATCAACATTCCCACAAAAAGGAAACAAAAAAAATGTAAATGTATAAAATAGGGAAACGGGTTATATTCGGATAAATGTGTTATCCCTCCCAAATACTTTTGTGCACTACCCTGTCTATTGGTGTAGTAATCACGTATATATGCTGCTATATACAATATTAATCAGTCCCCCCCCCCCCACAAAAAAAAAATAAAAATTGGAAACCTGTTTTTGAACACAGAAATTAAGGGAAACTGATTTAGGCCTACATTTGTTATCTCTCACAGATACTTTTGTGTGCTGGCCTGTGTATTGTTGTTGATCACCTACTGTATTTGTTGGTTTAGGCCTCTTTCACACTTGATTTGTTAATTCCGGTTTCGAGATCCGGCAGAGGATGTCCAAACCGGAATTAAACGGATAAGTTTGGTTTTTGCTAATCAGGATGAATCAGTTCCATTAGAATGTGGTGGTGTGAAATCAAAATGGAAGAAACAAGATCCGTCACTAAATATATTAAATGTCAATGGGTGACGGATCCTAAAAAAACAGATCCGTCACTATTGACTTATAGTGTTTTTAGTGACGGATTTGGTTTATTCTGTTTCTATCACTGGACACAAATCAAAATGCTGACGGAACGGAAGGTATCCTGATGCATCCTGACCAGATTTCTTTCCATTTAGAATGCATTAAGATTAAATGGAACCGTTTTTTTTTTTTTTAAGTTTTGAAATCCTCTGCCGGATCTCAATACCGGAAAACAACAACAACGCAAGTGTGAAACAGGCCTAACTTAAATTGAACAAGTCTCAAAAAACATTTCAATTCCAGCTGCGCGGAAATAGAATTAATGGAAACGGACAATGTGTGATGCTCAATTTCTTGTTATCACTCACAGGTAGATTGCTGCCCTACCATGTTTCTTGTAGTAATCACATATTAATTATATCTAACAATCCCCAAAAAATTTAATTCCAACTGCGTGGAAACTGAATATACGTAAATGGACGACTGAGGCTTGATGCTCAATTTCAACTTAACACACACACAGGAACAGTAGATTACTGCCACACCTTGGGTATTGCAGCAGAAATTACATATATATGCTGCATAAAGGGAGTCTTTCACCTGTTTTTCACCTATATAAGTAACAGCACTGCCCCACAGAAGATTGCATACACATCCCAGACATACCTGTGTGCTCTGTGTGTCTGTATTACATGTCCCGGAAAAGCACTTTTATTCTGCATGAAAACAGCTCCCAAGTGCCCAACTGAAAGTGAAAGTAAAAACAGCTTTCTCTTTCTCTATACTGGAAATAATGCTGTGATTTTGGTATCATTTGAAAGCTTGGAAGGCCAGCTTTCAAAGAAGGCTACCAATCCCAAGATATGAGCAGCTAAAGCAGCCCTCCACTCTTCAGTCTGGTTTGCTTTGACCACTTGCAGCAGCAGAGCTGGGCACTTGGGAGCTGTTTACCTGCAGAATAAAAGTGCTTTTCCTGAACATGGAATATAGACACACAGAGCACACAGGTATGTCTGGGATGTGTTTACAATCTTCTGTGGGGCAGTGCTGTTAGTTATAGAAAAACAGGTGAAAGACTCGCTTTAATGACAATGAAAGACACCCCCCCCCAAAAAAAAAAACATTAAATTGCTTCCATGTGGAAACTGAAAATATGTAAACATAAGATTGAGGCTTGATACTCAATTTCAACTTAACACATAGGTAGATTGCTGCCACGCTGTGGGAAACTATTCGATGCGTAGAATTAGCTTACAAATTATATTATGTGTACGTAACGTTAACGTACAAAGATTTAAGAAGAATCTTCTGAAGGGAATCTGAAAAGATACGGATTCGCTTTGGTGTAGAAAAAAACGAAGATTCGTATCGAATCTACGAAGCGCCAAATAGATTCGCTCATCTCTAATGTGTCCGGGAAGGTTTTAGACAGGGTCTCAGCTCTTTAGGACATACTGTTCCTGAGATATTCCCAAAAAATGCAAATCACATGACCTACATTAGCCAATAGAAGCTTGCAGGTCCTTAGTCTCTACATACACACAGTTTTACACCAGGTTTCCATAACAACCCAGCCATTTTTCTTTACTGCTGTAGGTCAGCTTTAAAGGAACAGGGTGCTGTGTATGACACTGTTAAGGGAGGGGAGTGCTATGGAGGTCACAGCACTCCAGACTTAAAGACGGACTTAAAAACCCCGCCCCCCAGGTCCAGCTAAGCCAAGCTCCCAGCCCGGTTAGGCCATGCCCCCTCCCACTCCGCAGCCGACAAGGATAGGAAAAATGAAGGTGAAAATCAACTTCTGTCAGCTGCAGGGGCAGGAGGGAGGGTGGCTTTCTCCCTGTAGCTCATGTTCAGACAGAACAGCACTGCTGTCTGAGAGTGAGCTGTTCAAAAGGACATTCCTGTGTCCATTCAGGCCCTGCACATGACGGAGGACAGGGAGTCTGAAAGCCCGACTGTCCGGCCTAAAAACGGACCTCTGGCCACCCTAGGGGTAGGCTGCTGAGGAGGTCACACTTAAGGGGACAGTGTGCTATGGAGGTCAGTGTTAAGGGGCAGATTGCTGTAGAGCCCACTGTTAAGGGGTCGGGATGCTGTGGAGGTCACTGTTAAAGGTGATGGTGCTATGGAGGTCTCTTTTAAGGGCGGAGTGCTGTAGAGGTCACTGTTAAGGGGGCAGGGTGTTGTGGAGGTCACATTTTAAGGGATTGGAGCTCTTTGGAGGTCACTGTCAAGGTGGAGGGTTATTATGGAAATCACTGTTAAGGAGACGGGCCGCAAAAAAAGGGACGGCTGCTGTGGAGCTCACTGTTAAAAGGGAGCTGTGGATGTTACTGTTAAGGGGGCAGGCCGTTGTGGAAGTCACTGTTAAAAGGACAGGCACTGTGGAGATCACTGTTAAGGGAGGAGGGGACTGTGGAGGCCACTATTAAAGTGGCAGTGGGGTACTGTGAAGTCACTGTTAAGGGAGTGGGGTACAGTGGAGATCACTTTTAAGGTGTAATGTGGCAGTCACTGTTAAAGGGGCAGTTGCTGTGGAGGTCTCTGTTAAGGGGTCCAGGAATGGTGGAGGTCAGTTAAGGGGACTGTAATCTATGGTCAATGTTAAGGGACGGCTGCTGGAGAGGTCACTGTTAAGGGGGTGGGGGCAGGCTGCTGTGAAGCTCCAGGTAAAGGGGGTGGGCTGCTGTGGAGGTCCTATTTTAAGGAGATGGGGCATTGTGGGGGGGTCAGTGTTAAGGGGTGGGGGACTGTTATAGTGCATACTATTGATATAACGAGGCACAAAGGAGGTCACTGTAAAGGGAGTGGGGTGCTGTGAAACTCACTGTTAAAGGGGTGGGCTGTTGTGAAGGTCAAAGTTAAGGAGATGGGCCGCTGCAGAGGTCCCATTTTAAGGAGGTGGGGCACTTGGGGTGGTCAGTGTTAAGGGGTGGGAGGCTATGGAGTTCACTGTTAGGGAACGACACACAAAACCATTAAAAGAAATATATGAAATCCCCAGTCCTTCTGTTAGTATATATATATATATATATATATATATATATATATGTTTATATATATTTCTATATGTTGTCTGTCTGTTCTTTATGCACAGCCAAATGACTGGACCAATTTTGCACATAGGTACGTTAAGTGTCCGGGAAGGTCTTAGGCTAAGGTCTTAGCTCTCTATGATGTACCATTCCTGAGATATTGCCAAAAAATATATTAGCCAATAGGAGCTTGCAGCTTCACCAATGTTGTAACTGCCATTCACACAGTCACATGACCCTTATTATCTAATAGAAACTCGCAGTTCCTTCAGTCTGGACTTATACGGTTACACCAGATTTCCATAACATAACATTTTTCTTCACTGTTAAAGGTCACTGATAAGGGGGTGGACCGCAGTGCAGGGCAATGTGGGATGGGGGGGAGGATTCACTGTTAAGGGGGCAGAATGCTGTGGAGGTCACTGTTAAGGTGGTGGGGCCCTGTGGAGGTTGCTGTTAAGGGGTGGATCCCTGTGGAAAGTCATTGTAAAGAGTGCAGGCCACTGTCGAGGTCAGTGTTAAGGGGGGGCGGGGTACTGTGGAGGTTAATGTTAAGGGGGTTGAGGGGCCCTGCGGTGGACCGCAGTGCAGGGCAATGTGGGATGGGGGGGATTCACTGTTAAGGGGGCAGAATGCTGTGGAGGTCACTGTTAAGGTGGCGGGGCCCTGTGGAGGTTGCTGTTAAGGGGTGGATCCCTGTGGAAAGTCATTGTAAAGAGTGCAGGCCACTGTCGAGGTCAGTGTTAAGGGGGGCGGGGTACTGTGGAGGTTATTGTTAAGGGGGTTGAGTGCTGTAGAGGTCACTGCTAAGGAGACAGGCACTGTGGAGGTCACAATTAAGGTAGGGGGGTACTGTGGAGGTCACAGTTAATGGGATGGAGCACTGTGGAGATTACTGTTAAGGGGGCGGGATGCTGTGGAGGTCACTATTAAAGAGGAGGTGTAGTAATTTACCACTCCACCACCTCTGTAAGCTGCAGCACGAGCAACAGCCAATACAGCTTGCTGACCATAATGGAAGAATTTTTACAACCACTAGGCCAACCCAGTAATACAGTACAAACATCGCCCCTTGAACTTTGGCCAGCAGATTGTACCAGTGGTAGGAACTGGCACAGTTGCCATCTAAGTACTGTCATGTCTAGCCTCCAGTGTACTGTCAAGTAGTATTCAGCGAGGCAGGTGGTGTAGTACAGCGGACATTTGTGAAAATGTATCAGGCATGGTTCCATGAGGATTTCCACACACCTCTGACTGGTGCCAATAAAACATTGGCTATTGAACGCCGGCCCAATGATGCCACTGCCGCTGTCTGCCTGTTCATCATATTCCATATTGTGCGGCCACTACTGCTTCCATAGAAGGCAGAATATTTTCATTGCTCCTTCATCTTCCCATAAGTCAGGCACTGTCATCAACACATATATTGGGGTGGAATTGGTAGAAATAGAATAGAGATATTTTTGGACAACTTGTTTGCAGACATCAATGGCAAAAAATAGATTTATGTTATGAAATCAGATTCTGCCTTGGCATTAATGATGGCCACATCAGAATTTGCAGGGAGGATGGAGAGTGTCTACAGGTGTGGGGCACCATCATCTACCATGGTTAGGAGGATATCCAGCATCTGTATGACCAACATCACAGAATACCCAGCATTTGTATGACTGCCACCACAGGAGGATATCCAGAAACTGTATGACCATCACCACAGGAGGATATCCAGCACCTGTATGACCATCACCACAGGAGGATATCCAGCACCTGTATGACCGCCACCACAGGAGGATATCCAGCATCTGTATGACTGCCACCACAGGAGGATATCCAGTATCTGTATAACAGCCACCACAGGAGGATATCCAGAAACTGTATGACCATCACCACAGGAGGATATCCAGCATCTGTATGACCTCCACCACAGGAGGATATCCAGCACCTGTATGACCATCACCACAGGAGGGTATCCAGCATCTGTATGACCATCACCACAGGAGGGTATCCAGCATCTGTATGACCGCCACCACAGGAGGATATCCAGCATCTGTATGACTGCCACCACAGGAGGATATCCAGTATCTGTATAACAGCCACCACAGGAGGATATCCAGAAACTGTATGACCATCACCACAGGAGGATATCCAGCATCTGTATGACCTCCACCACAGGAGGATATCCAGCATCTGTATGACCGCCACCACAGGAGGATATCCAGCATCTGTATGACCGCCACCACAGGAGGATATCCAGCATCTGTATGACCGTCACCACAGGAGGATATCCAGTATCTGTATGACCACTACCACAGGAGGATATCCAGCATCTGTATGACCGTCACCACAGGAGGATATCCAGTATTTGTATGACCTCCACCACAGGAGGATATCCATCATCTGTATGACAGTCACCACAGGAGGATATCCAGTATCTGTATGACCACTACCACAGGAGGATATCCAGTATCTGTATGACCGCCACCACAGGAGGATATCCAGTAACTGTATGACCTCCACAACAGGAGGATATCCAGCATCTGTATGACCATCACCACAGGAGGATCTCCAGCATCTGTATGACCGTCACCACAGGAGGATATCCAGTATTTGTATGACCTCCACCACAGGAGGATATCCAGAATCTGTATGACCGACACCACAGGAGGATATCCAGCATCTGTATGACCGCCACCACAGGAGGATATCTAGTATCTGAATGACCGCCACTACAGGAGGATATCCAGAATCTGTATGACCGACACCACAGGAGGATATCCAGCATCTCTATGACCTCCACCACAGGAGGATATCTAGCATCTGTATGACCGCCACCACAGGAGGATATCCACATCTGTATGACCGTCACCACAGGAGGATATCCAGAAACTGTATGACCGACACCACAGGAGGATATCCATCATCTGTATGGTCTAGTGCTCCAGACTAAAGCCATTGGCTCCTGAACTGAAAAATTTAGGAGCCAAATAACATTTTTAGGCGCCAAATTTAAATACATATAATTATAATTAAAAAAAAAGACTTGGAGGAGATGTAACGTCCGGCCATTAATAGAATTGTCCTATCCTATTTTTTTTTGCGGGACAAGGTGACTAAAAATGGCGAATTGTGAGGTTTGTTTTTTTTTTTTTCTTTTACGTGTTCACCGTATAGGAGATTTTTTAAATATTTTAATAGTTTGGACTTTTCGGATACTCATTAATATATTTTATAGTATATTGGGAAAGGGGGTGATTAAGGGGCCATTCAGACGGCCGTAGTATTGTGGATCCGCAAAAGTACGGATCTGCAATACCACGGGTGCCACCCGGCGTGTGTTCGGGATGAATAGGACTTTACACTCTCCCTGCTGCCCTGGGCTTTGTGCACAGGGCAGCAGGGAGCTTACCATGGCAGCCACGACTTCAGTAGCATCCTGGTTGCCATGGTAACCGATCGGAGCTCCGCGATTACATTGCTGGGCTCCGATCGGAACTGCCACTGAACCACCAATGAAGAGGGTGAAGGGGGGAGGGGACCCTGTGGCCACTGCCACCAATAATTATTATAGTTGGATCAGCCTACTGTGCCCCCATCAGACCTCAGATCAGCCAACTGTTCCCCCATCAGACCTCAGATCAGCCCACTGTGCCCTCATCTGACCTCAGATCAGCCCACTGTGCCCCATAAGACCTCAGATCAGCCCACTGTGCCCCCATCAGACCTCAGATCAGCCCACTGTGGCCCCATCAGACCTCAGATCAGCCCACTGTGCCCTCATCTGACCTCAGATCAGCCCACTGTGCCCCATAAGACCTCAGATCAGCCCACTGTGCCCCCATCAGACCTCAGATCAGCCCACTGTGGCCCCATCAGACCTCAGATCAGCTCATTGTGGCCCCATCAGACCTCATATCAGCTCATTGTGGCCTCATCAGACCTCAGATCAGCCCATTGTGGCCCCATCAGACCTCAGATCAGCCCATTGTGGCCCCATCGGACCTCAGATCAGCCCATTGTGGCCCCATCAGACCTTAGATCAACCCACTCTGCCCCCATCAGACCTCAGATCAGCCCATTGTGGCCCCATCAGACCTCAGATCAGCCCATTGTGGCCCCATTGGACCTCAGATCAGCCCATTGTGGCCCCATCGGACCTCAGATCAGCCCATTGTGGCCCCATCAGACCTCAGATCAGCCCACTGTGCCCCCATCAGACCTCAGATCAGCCCATTGTGGCCCCATCAGACCTCAGATCAGCCCATTGTGGCCCCATCAGACCTTAGATCAGCCCACTGTGCCCCCATCAGACCTCAGATCAGCCCATTGTGGCCCCATCAGGCCTTAGATCAGCCCATTGTGGCCCCATCAGACCTTAGATCAGCCCATTGTGGCCCCATCAGACCTTAGATCAGCCCACTGTGCCCCCATCAGACCTCAGATCAGTCCACTGTGCCCCCATCAGACTTCAGATCAGCCCACTCTGCGCCCATCAGAATAAAATAAAAAAAATCTCTTACCTGTCCTGCGCCGCGGCTCCGCTTCAGGACCAGCGCTCTTCTGTCCTCCTGGTGCTGCATCACCTGACTGCGTGCAGCGTCAGGTCAGAGTGCGCGCACTACGTCCTGACGCTGTACACCGTCAGGACAGTGCAGAGCTGCCCGGAAAGACAGAGGAGCACCTGACCCGAAGCCGTGGCGCAGGACAGGTAAGAGATTTTTTTTATTTTATCTGCTCCATGTTCTCTGATACTAGGCTGCGCAGTAGCGTAGCCTAGTATCAGAGAAATGCGGTATCAGTAAATGCGGTCGGGTCAAGGCGCAAATGGCGACAAGACTAAAAAGTCTTGTTGCCATTTGTAAAATCTAAGTCCCATTTGCGACCATTTTGGTCGCCATCTGGAGCCCTGTGACCGCCACCACAGGAGGATATCCAGCATCTGTATGACCACCACCACAGGAGGATATCCAGCATCTGTATGACCACCACCACAGGAGGATATCCAGCATCTGTATGACCTCCACCACAGGAGGATATCCAGCATCTGTATGACCTCCACCACAGGAGGATATCCAGCATCTCTATGACCGCCACCACAGGAGGATATCCAGCATCTGTATGACCACTACTACAGGAGGATATCCAGCATCTCTATGACCGCCACCACAGGAGGATATCCAGCATATGTATGACCACTACTACAGGAGGATATCCACCATCTGTATGACCTCCACCGTGCCTGAGGGGCAGCCTGTATGGCAGCAAAGGGAGATGCCACTCAGTATTAAATTAGGGATCAGTGCTTAGAGGGGAGGCTCATTAGTGACCAGAAGAAAACGCTGAGATGGAGCCGCTGAGCCGCAGACCATCGGTCACAGCCCTGTGACCAAGGAACCACAGACTGCAGGCTTCCAGCCTTTCCCCAGGGTACCAGCTTTCTGAGAGAGAGAGGGACAGCTAGCTCAGACCTTTCCTCCTGCCAGGGAGGAGACTGGAGAAGCCAGCCCTATACCTCGTCTTAGGGAAGAGACTGGAGAAGCCAGCTCTATGCCTCGTCTTAGGGAAGAGACTGGAGAATCCAGCCCTATGCCTCTTCTAAGTGAGGAGACTGGAGAAGCCAGCCCTATGCCTCGTCTCAGGGAGATGACTGGAGAAGACAGCCCTATGCCTCTTCTAAGTGAGGAGACTGGAGAAGCCAGCCCTATGCCTCGTCTTAGGGAAGAGACTGGAGAAGCCAGCCCTATGCCTCTTCTAAGTGAGGAGACTGGAGAAGCCTTCCCTATGCCTCGTCTTAGGGAAGAGACTGGAGAAGCCAGCCCTATGCCTCGTCTCAGGGAGGAGACTGGAGAAGCCAACCCTATGCCTCGTCTTAGGGAAGAGACTGGAGAAGCCAGCCCTATGCCTCTTCTAAGTGAGGAGACTGGAGAAACCAGCCCTATGCTTCGTCTCAGGGAAGAGACTGGAGGAGCCAGCCCTATGCCTCTTCTAAGTGAGGAGACTGGAGAAGCCAACCCTGTGCCTCGTCTTAGGGAAGAGACTGGAGGAGCCAGCCCTATGCCTCTTCTAAGTGAGGAGACTAGAGAAACCAGCCCTGTGCCTCGTCTCAGGGTCGAGACTGGAGAAGCCAACCCTGTGCCTCGTCTCAGGGAGGAGACTGGAGAAGCCAGCCCTGTGCCTCGTCTCAGGATCGAGACTGGAGAAGCCAACCCTGTGCCTCGTCTCAGGGAGGAGACTAGAGAAGCCAACCCTATGCCTCGTCTCAGGGAGGAGACTGGAGAAGCCGCTCGGTGCACTGCCTGTATTGTTTTATACCTGTATTCCTCCAGTAAAGAAGCCCCCTGGTTACTGCAGATCATTACTGTCTGGACTTATTTCCCATTGGGGTGCACCACGCCTTACCATCCTGTCCAGAGAGCAGCAACACACGGTGACACCTCAACGGTGGTCTGAGAGACCCAGTGTAGTGTTGGGGCCACCCCAAACCCGGCCACTGCAGCGGTTTGGGAACTCCCTCAGTGGTAGATGAAAGCACACTGTGAGTGCAGTGGGAACGCCCAGGAATAGATAGCACCCCAGTATTGGCATAGGGAGCCAAGAGGTACAACACATCTATTATACCAATCTGTCCTACAGCATTGCGACAGTGGGGACATAATGAATGGGCGTCACTGCACATATTTGTACAGGTCAGTCTCTGTCTCACACCATGCAGCCAGTGTGAAGCACTACTTAGCTGCCAGAAACTCTGTGGTGGTTCCGTTGCGGGGGGTGTATGTCCACTGTGGGATCATTAACAGTCTGACCCCCATGATCTTTGTGGCTAAGTGGTCACAATATACCGTATCCGACCAGCAGCTATTAGCGTTACTTGGCGTCCTAACAGCCCTGCAGTATGTGGCTAGTATTCCTCAGCTAGCTAGAACATATAAATCCCCACTATAGTGATCAGCTCGACGCGTTTCTTCACATTGATGTGAGTCATCAGGAGCTACTGTATCTGTAGATCATGGAGCGCTAACTAGAGGAGCAAGGCGACACCGCCACATTGAAGGTATTCAGCAGCGTCTCCGGCACTTGTGTGGCAGTGAAGCGGCTGCCGGATCAGCTGACCTATAAGAGGAACGGCCCAATTGTTATTTTGTTTCAGCATTTCACTTTTCAGTGAAGGCCCCCATATATACCCTTCTGCAGACCCCAATATAAAGGGCGTACCACCTTGTGTGATCAGTGCCCGAGCACCACTGGCAGTTTATGCTCGATTACAGCGCCTTGTACCTGCAAATGGATATACGTAGTCATCAAGCAAGAAATATCAGTGAGGACAAACGCACATACATTAGAGAAATGTACACATAATATCAGGAACCGGGATACAATAAACCATCTGTCTTCTTTCTGGAAACTTGAAGTAATTATAATTTCAGGTCATGATAATTTAGACCAGTGAATACAATGACAGGACAGTTACTACTGACACCTAATAATAAAGAACTGGCACCAGCAGCACAATTAATATCAGGATACAATAAACTTTCTGTCGTCTTTCTGGAAACTTCTGGATATAATAATCTCTCAACAACACACGTGTGAATCTGCCACCCTGAATTTATACACTGTTCTATCACTAAGGAAAAGTAAGTGACCCCTGTAGAATGACGTCACGGTTATAGACAAACACAGTCTAAGTAAAATAATAGCACAGAAAGGGACATATTTATTAAGACCAGACCATTTTAGACGCTGGTCCTAATAAGCCTGTCACCGGAAGCCGCTACAACGATGGTCTCCATGGCAACGCTGTACGGGGAGGACCCGGCGCGCTCCCTGCTGCCGCACGTCTGCAATCCTCCCCGCCCCCCTTAGACAACGAGCAGGCGGGGCCCTCTGAGCGCTGGCCTGTATAGCCAGCACTCAGTATTCATAATATATATATATATAATGTATTAAGACCAATCTGAAGTGCTTTTTGAGCGCTGGTAATGTTTTGCCAGCACTCATTCTGGTATTATGCAAATTGGGTCATGTGACGCTGGCCACGTCACATGACCCATTTGGAGGCCTAGTTAAATGATTAAATGTGATTGGTCTTTCCAGCAGTGCTAGTGGTTTTGTGAGTTATTGGTTTCAGCGTGTATCGGACTTCGGCTGGTGAACTTTGGACTTCGCCTTCTGTTTTCTCCATGGTATTTGACGTGACCTCCTGATACGACCCTTTGGCTAGACTGACCCTTCTATATTGTGTGTTTTCTGTCTGTGCGAGTTATTCCCTTTGTTTCCCTTCCCTTTAGGCCCCTGCACTTACTCTGGTCAGGGCCTGTCGACCATTTACGCGTCATTGTTTAGGACGGGCCGTGTAAGTAGGCAGGGACAGCGGTTGGGGCTACAGACAGGGCTCACTACTTCCCCTCCCAACGTGACAAAGCCCCATAGCTGGCCGTGAATCGTCAAAGTTATGTAGAGGCGCCCTTCTCTGCATAACCTTTGCTCATCCAGAGTAGATTCTAAATGTAGTAAAGCTTCCTTATTGCCTTACATATAATGTACTTAACCGTGCAGTAGCCCAAGATTCTACTATAGAGTAGGGTGGCCATCCGTCCGGTTTTTGGCCGGACAGTCCGGTTTTTGGACTCCTGGTCCTCCGTCCGGCTAAAGGCCCGGACGGACGGCCAGAAGTCCTCCTTTTTAGGGGCACAGGAAGCAATGAGCGCTTCCATCAATACAGATGGAAGCGCTCATTGCAGGAGCTGGGTCTGTACTCACCGCTCAGCTCCTCCTGCGCTCCGGTGTCTTCCTGTCTGCGCTGCACACGCCTGACTGGTACAGCGTCAGGACGTAGTGCGCGCACTCTGACCTGACGCTGCACGCAGTCAGGTGACAGTGCAGCGCGGGCAGTGAAGAGACAAGATCGCTGGAGCGGAGCTGCAGCCCAGGAAAGGTAAGATTTTTTTTTTTTTTTTTATGGGGCACAGTGGGCTGATCTGAGGTCTGAATGGGGCACTACAGGCTGGTCTGAAGGGGGCACTACAGGCTGGTCTGAAAGGGGCACTACAGGCTGGTCTGAAGGGGGCACTACAGGCTGGTCTGAAGGGGGCACTACAGGCTGGTCTGAAGGGGGCACTACAGGCTGATCTAAAGGGGGCACTACAGGCTGGTCTGAAGGGGGCACTACAGGCTGGTCTGAAGGGGGCACTACAGGCTGGTCTGAAGGGGGCACTACAGGCTGGCCTGAAGGGGGCACTACAGGCTGGTCTGAAGGGGGCACTACAGGCTGGTCTGAAGGGGGCACTACAGGCTGATCTGAGGTCTAAAGGGGGCACTACAGGCTGATCTGAGGTCTAAAGGGGGCACTACAGGCTGATCTGAGGTCTGAAGGGGGCACTACAGGCTAATCTGAGGTCTGAAGGGGGCAGTACAGGCTGAGCTGAGGTCTAAAGGGGGCACTACAGGCTGATCTGAGGTCTAAAGGGGGCACTACAGGCTGATCGGAGGTCTGAAGGGGGCACTACAGGCTGATCGGAGGTCTGAAGGGGGCACAGTGGGCTGATCTGAGGTCTGATGGGGGCACAGTGGGCTGATCTGAGGTCTGAAGGGGGCACAGTGGGCTGTTCTGAGGTCTGATGATGGCACTACAGGCTGATCTGAGGTCTGATGATGGCACTACAGGCTGATCTGAGGTCTGATGGTGGCACTGTGGTCTGATGTGAGGTCTGATGGGGGCACTGTGGGCTGATGTGAGGTCTGATGGGGGCACAGTGGGCTGATGTGAGGTCTGATGGGGGCACAGTGGGCTGATGTGAGGTCTGATGGGGGCACAGTGGGCTGATGTGAGGTCTGATGGGGGCACTGTGGGCTGATTTGAGGTCTGATGGGGGCACAGTGGGCTGATGTGAGGTCTGATGGGGGCACAATGGGCTGATCTGAGGTCTGATGGGGGCACTGTGGGCTGATGTGAGTTCTGATGGGGGCACAGTGGGCTGATGTGAGGTCTGATGGGGGCACAGTGGGCTGATCTGAGGTCTGAAGGGGGCACTACAGGCTGATCTGAGGTCTGAAGGGGGCACTACAGGCTGATCTGAGGTCTGAAGGGGGCACTACAGGCTGATCTGAGGTCTGAAGGGGGCACTACAGGCTGATCTGAGGTCTGAAGGGGGCACTACAGGCTGATCTGAGGTCTGAAGGGGCACTACAGGCTGATCTGAGGTCTGATGATGGCACTACAGGCTGATCTGAGGTCTGAAGGGGGCACTACAGGCTGATCTGAGGTCTGATGATGGCACTACAGGCTGATGTGAGGTCTGATGGGGGCACAGTGGGCTGATGTGAGGTCTGATGGGGGCACAGTGGGCTGATGTGAGGTCTGATGGGGGCACTGTGGGCTGATGTGAGGTCTGATGGGGGCACAGTGGGCTGATGTGAGGTCTGATGGGGGCACTGTGGGCTGATGTGAGGTCTGATGGGGGCACAGTGGGCTGATGTGAGGTCTGATGGGGGCACAGTGGGCTGATGTGAGGTCTGATGGGGGCACAGTGGGCTGATGTGAGGTCTGATGGGGGCACAGTGGGCTGATCTGAGGTCTGATGGGGGCACAGTGGGCTGATCTGAGGTCTGATGGGGGCACAGTGGGCTGATCTGAGGTCTGATGGGGGCACAGTGGGATGATTTGAGGACCATTACAGCAGGTCCTTATTATTTCTGGGAGCACTACTGGAGGCACTATGGGAAAATGGTTTCTATTATGGGGAATTATTACTACTACCAGGGGTACTATTGGGGGTGTTACTATTATTAGTACAATATTGAGGGCACTACTGCTAAAAAGGGATACTGGTGGAGCATTATCACTATTGGGGCACTATTACTAATGGGACTATTTTAGGCAGCAGCAGGATAACAGTAAAAGTGGGTAATCTATGATGTCTTTGTGGCAGAGAGAAGATGGAGCTGAAAGAAGTGTCATGGCGGTGTGGGCCAAATAGAGAAGATGAGAAAAGAGAAGATCTACATCAGGAAGACGTCACTGGATGTAAGAGGTAAGTGGTGCTGTATCATCTGGTATGTCTGGTGCTGGTGAATGTAATGTCCATCCAGATATGTGTCACCTGCCGGTATATGGTATGTTACTGCTGCAGCCAATCAGTGATCTAATGCTGAGAACTGGCTGCAGTGGTCACATGCCATACACCTGCCCATCAGTGTGCCATCACCAGCACTATGACAGATGTGCACACTCGCCCATTACATGCCTGTCAGTCTTTGTTTACGTGGCAGCAGCAATGATGCCAGAAAGTCCAGCGTGTCACAGGCGTCACCACTGCAGCCATATAACCAAAGCATTCAATGGCAGGGAGGGAACAGCTGAGAATTGTGGATTTCTTTTCCATCTGCCATATTTTATTTTTAATTACTGAACAATCCTCTTTATTCTAACCATACTAGAGCGGTATTTTTATAGTTAGGCTTGCTGGCTTGAATTTTCACGTGGTGGGGGTGGGGGTGTATGTGTGGTAAGAGCCAGGGGAGGTGTGATAGGTGACGGTGTACGAGCCGATTGGGGGGCGTGGTTTAGCAGATTGGGGGGCGTGGTTTAGCAGATTGGGGTGTGGTTTAACATATTGGAGGTGTGGCCGAAAATGTCCTCCTTTTTGAGATGAAGCAGGTGGCCACCCTACTATAGAGTGAAAGAGCGCACTCCTCTTACACCGTAAAATAAACTGTGATGTCAACAAGGCCAAACATGGTGTCCACAGAACAGACGGGCGAGGGTGGCAACAGCATGAGGAGTAATCATAGTGGTCTAGTCACAGAGTGAGTATGTGTGGGGCAACAGCAGTGGCAGTAACAGCAGTAGGAGAAGATGACAGTAGAAGCATCAGGAGGGTGGCAGCATCAGAATAGTGGCTAAAGCATGGGGCCAGAAGTAACGGGCTATTTTTCACAATGTTCTGGTGTGGCGGCACACTGCAGTCAGAGCATTACTGCCAGAGTGATCTAGTCTGATGTATCAGGCACCCGTGTGTGGAAATCCTGGCTGATCCACACCTGATTCATTTTTATAAAGGTCAGTCTCTCAACATTTTGTGTTGGAAGACGAGTTCTCCTTGGGGTAACTATGCCCCCCGCTGCACTAAACACCTGCTCTGATGCCAGATTACAGGCCGGGCAGAAAAGCTTTCAAACTCAAATAGTCGGGGCCACAATTCAAGTTTGGCTATCCAGTTGTTCAGGGGATCTTGGATCTGGGGTGACAGGGTGCACTACAAGTATGTCACCACCTGCTGGTTGAGGTTACATAGTAACATAGTAACATAGTTTATGAGGCCGAAAAAAGCTCTCTGTATATCCAGTTCATCCTGTTTTCCTACAAGTTGATCCAGAAGAAGGCAAAAAACCCCTGTGAGGTAGAAACCAATTTTCCTCACTTTAGGGGAAGAAAATTCCTTCCAGACTCCAATCAGGAATCAGAATAACTCCCTGGATCAACGACCCCTCTCTAGTAACTATAACCTGTAATATTATTACCTCCAGAAATACATCCAGGTCCCTCCTGATCTCTTATAGTGAACTTACCATCACCACCTCCTCAGGCAGAGAGTTCCATAGTCTCACTGTTCTTACCGTAAAGAGTCCATAGTCTCACTGCTCTTACCGTAAAGAGTCCATAGTCTCACTGCTCTTACAGTAAAGAGTCCATAGTCTCACTGCTCTTACAGTAAAGAGTCCATAGTCTCACTGCTCTTACAGTAAAGAGTCCATAGTCTCACTGCTCTTACAGTAAAGAGTCCATAGTCTCACTGCTCTTACAGTAAAGAGTCCATAGTCTCACTGTTCTTACAGTAAAGAGTCCATAGTCTCACTGCTCTTACAGTAAAGTGTCCATAGTCTCACTGCTCTTACAGTAAAGAGTCCATAGTCTCACTGCTCTTAAAGTAAAGAGTCCATAGTCTCACTGCTCTTACAGTAAAGAGTCCATAGTCTCACTGCTCTTACAGTAAAGAGTCCATAGTCTCACTGCTCTTACCATAAAGAATCCTCTTCTATGTTTGTGTACAAACCTTCTTTCCTCCAGACGCAGAGGATGTCCCCTCGTCACAGTCACAGTCCTGGGGATAAATAGATGATGGGAGAGATCTCTGTACTGACCTCTGATATATTTATACATAGTTATTACATCTCCTCTCAGTCGTCTTTTTTCTAAAGTAAATAACCCTAATTTTGATAATCTTTCTGGGACCTGTAGTCCACCCATTCCAGTTATGACTTTAGTTGTCCTCCTCTGAACCCTCTCCAGCTCTGCTATGTCTGCCTTGTTCACAGGAGCCCAGAACTGTACACAGTACTCCATATGTGGTCTGACTAGTGATTTGTAAAGTGGCAGGACTATGTTCTCATCACAGCCATCTATGCCTCTTTTGATGCAACCCATTATCTTATTGGCCTTGGCAGCAGCTGTCTGACACTGGTTTCTGCAGCTTAGTTTGCTGTTCACTAAAATTCCTAGGTCCTTTTCCATGTCAGAGTTACCAAGTATTTTACCATTTAGTATGTACTGGTGACTTGCATTATTCCTTCCATTGTGCATAACCTTACATTTGTCAGTGTTAAACCTCATCTGCCACTTCTCTGCCCAAGCCTCCAGTCTATCCAGATCCATCTGTAGCAGTATACTGTCCTCTGTAGTATATATACAGTGTACTGTCCTCTGTAGTATATATATATATATACAGTATACTGTCCTCTGTAGTATATATACAGTATACTGTCCTCTGTAGTATATATACAGTGTACTGTCCTCTGTAGTATATATATATACAGTATACTGTCCTCTGTAGTATATATATATACAGTATACTGTCCTCTGTAGTATATATACAGTGTACTGTCCTCTGTAGTATATATACAGTGTACTGTCCTCTGTAGTATATATACAGTGTACTGTCCTCTGTAGTATATATATATATATATATACAGTGTACTGTCCTCTGTAGTATATATACAGTTTACTGTCCTCTTCTGTGTTAATTACTTTACACAGTTTAGTGTTATCTGCAAAAATTGATATTTTACTGTGCAAGCTTTCTACAAGATCATTAATAAATATATTGAAGAGAATAGGGCCCAATACTGACCCCTGTGGTACCCCACTAGTGACAGTGACCCCTCTAGTACTGATCTGTGTGGTACCGCACTAGTGGCAGTGACCCCTCCAGTACTGACCCCTGTGGTACCCCCCTAGTGACAGTGACCCCTCCAGTACTGACCCCTGTGGTACCCCACTAGTGACAGTGACCCCTCCAGTACAGACCCCTGTGGTACCCCACTAGTAACAGTGATCCCTCCTGTACTGACCCCTGTGGTACCCCACTAGTGACAGTGACCCAATCTGAGTATCTACCGTTAATAACCACCCTCTGTTTTCTATCACTGAGCCAGTTACTTACCCACATACAGACATTTTCTCCCAGGCCAAGCATTCTCATTTTATATACTAACCTTTTATGTGGTACTGTGTCAAATGCTTTGGAGAAGTCCAGATATACGACATCCATTGATTCGCCGCGGTCCAGTCTAGAACTTACCTCCTCATAGAAACTGATTAAATTGGTTTGACACGACCGATCCCTCATGAAGCCATTCTGATGGAGTTATTTGCTTATTTTCATTGAGGTACTCCAAGATAGCATCTCTTAGAAAACCTTCAAACAGTTTACCCACTACAGAAGTTAAACTTACCGGTCTATAGTTCCCGGGCTCTGTTTTTGGACCCATTTTGAATATTGGCACCTAGGTTCTGCTCCATGTCCTGCTGCTCCTACCCCCACCCCCTTCTAGCAGTTATTGCAATAATGTGTGAGCGCAGAGGGTCCCCCCGGTCAGACCTTTATCAGGATTGGAGATGGCGCACATAGGGTGGAGTTCCAAAGTGTGTTAACGTCACATATGAGGGAGGCGATGGTAGGGAACACTATTCTGCCTTTGCAGCTCAAGGAGGACATGTTTTGCAGGGTAAGAGTGGCTGAAGTGCATGCACAGTTTTCTGACCATTTTTAAGATGTTTTACAGTTGGGTGGAAAATTTCAGCAACCAGGTTACAACCAGATTAAAGATGTGCTCCATGCAGGGCGCATGGGTCAGCCCTCCTTAATGACCATGGTTTCGATCTTCAGTTGGAGAGGAGAGAGCCAGCATGTTTGGCTCCAGATCTCACACTGCTGCCACCCTGCAGCTTTCTCACACACAAGCTGGCACCCTCACCCTCTGATGATGATGATGAGGCTCCCAAGTGCCATTGGTCACTTTATCATCCACTACTGTCTGCTCCTTACTTATGTCACCCTCACCAGTCTCATGGCCGCGTCCCTGACCGCTCAGAACACCTGATGCCACGCAACTCTCATCATCACTACTTGCATGCCTACAGGAGGAAGCAGCGGACTTCTCCTCCTAATCTGGGCATTAGGTGCTGACTGTCCAGTAATATCTTCCTCACTGAAAAGCGGAGCAGAGCCGGCAGCATACTGTATATCACTTGCCTGGCAGAAGCAGAAGCAAAGGAAAGAGGCAGGTTCAGGACAGGTGAGGGCACAGAGCTTGCTCCCAGAACATGCCAACTAAGTGATTGGTCGTCAAAACATGTCTGCTGGATGACACTGGCAGCTCTGGCCTGTTGCTGCAGCTGCTGCTACCACCACCATTCCCTCAGAGGGCCTGGCACCTGTCTGTCAGACATACTGTACTGTAATAGTAACTGTATATGTAAAAGAAGTTATTTATTGTCACTGTGGACACCCCAATAGCAGTAGTATTAGACTGTTTATTCACCCCAAAATGAGAATCAAGACCTAATGGAATAGCTTATGTATGAAATCAGGTGGACACTGTTCAATTAGATACTGTACTGATTCTGAGTTACATCCTGTATTATACTCCAGAGCTGCACTCACTATTCTGCTGGTGCAGTCACTGTGTACATACATTACTTATCCTGTACTGATCCTGAGTTACATCCTGTATTATACTCCAGAGCTGCACTCACTATTCTGCTGGTGTAGTCACTGTGTACATACATTACTTATCCTGTACTGATCCTGAGTTACATGCTGTATTATACTCCAGAGCTGCACTCACTATTATGCTGGTGCAGTCACTGTGTACATACATTACTTCTCCTGTACTGATCCTGAGTTACATCCTGTATTATACTCCAGAGCTGCACTCACTATTCTGCTGGTGCACTCACTGTGTACATACATTACTTCTCCTGTACTGATCCTGAGTTACATCCTGTATTATACTCCAGAGCTGCACTCACTATTCTGCTGGTGCAGTCACTGTGTACATACATTACTTATCCTGTACTGATCCTGAGTTACATCATGTATTATACTCCAGAGCTGCACTCACTATTCTGCGGGTACAGTCACATTGTACATACATTACTTATCCTGTACTGATCCTGAGTTACATCCTGTATTATACTCTAGAGCTGCACTCACTATTCTGCTGGTGCAGTCACTGTGTACATACATTACTTATCCTGTACTGATCCTGAGTTACATCCTGTATTATACTCCAGAGCTGCACTCACTATTCCGCTGGTGCAGTCACTGTGTACATACATTACTTCTCCTGTACTGATCCTGAGTTACATCCTGTATTATACTCCACAGCTGCACTCACTATTCTGCTGGTGCAGTCACTGTGTACATACATTACTTCTCCTGTACTGATCCTGAGTTACATCCTGTATTATACTCCAGAGCTGCACTCACTCTTCTGCTGGTGGAGTCACTGTGTACATACATTACTTCTCCTGTACTGATCCTGAGTTACATCCTGTATTATACTCCAGAGCTGCACTCACTATTCTGCTGGTGCAGTCACTGTGTACATACATTACTTATCCTGTACTGATCCTGAGTTACATCCTGTATTATACTCCAGAGCTGCACTCACTATTATGCTGGTGCAGTCACTGTGTACATACATTACTTATCCTGTACTGATCCTGAGTTACATCCTGTATTATACTCCAGAGCTGCACTCACTATTCTGCTGGTGCACTCACTGTGTACATACATTACTTCTCCTGTACTGATCCTGAGTTACATCCTGTATTATACTCCAGAGCTGCACTCACTATTCTGCTGGTGCAGTCACTGTGTACATACATTACTTATCCTGTACTGATCCTGAGTTACATCCTGTATTATACTCCAGAGCTGCACTCACTATTCTGCTGGTGCAGTCACTGTGTACATACATTACTTATCCTGTACTGATCCTGAGTTACATCCTGTATTATACTCCAGAGCTGCACTCACTATTCTGCTGGTGCAGTCACTGTGTACATACATTACTTATCCTGTACTGATCCTGAGTTACATCATGTATTATACTCCAGAGCTGCACTCACTATTCTGCTGGTGCAGTCACTGTGTACATACATTACTTCTCCTGTACTGATCCTGAGTTACATCCTGTATTATACTCCAGAGCTGCACTCACTATTCTACTGGTGCAGTCACTGTGTACATACATTACGTATCCTGTACTGATCCTGAGTTACCTCCTGTATTATACTCCAGAGCTGCACTCACTATTCTGCTGGTGCAGTCACTGTGTACATACATTACTTATCCTGTACTGATCCTGAGTTACATCATGTATTATACTCCAGAGCTGCACTCACTATTCTGCTGGTGCACTCACTGTGTACATACATTACTTATCCAGCAGTTTAATACATTTATTCTGTGGTTCCTGAGAGATGATTGAATTTCCCTTTTCTGTTGGGTATCACTGCCTCCTACTGGTCATTTAATTTCAAGCTCTTCTGATATCCTTTAAAGAGGCTCTGTCACTAGGTTGTAACCTATGTATTTAAATACATAGGTTACAAGGCCTAGTGCCAACTTTTAAAATCATACCTTTCATGCAGAGTTCTGCGCAGCGGTCGCGTAGAAATTTAAACTTTAAAAAGTATGCAAATTAGCCATCGGAGCACCAGGGGCGGCCTCTTTCCTCTGGAGCACCGCTCCTTCACCGACCCCCCAGGCCCGAGGCACGTCCCCTGTCTCTAATCACGCCCCTTTCTGTATTTGATAGACAGCGCTAGACTGGTAAGTCTAGCGCTGAACTCTCGCGCATGCGCCCTAAAATTTTCCCGTCCGTGTCCACACTGCAAGCGCTGTCTTCTCTTCTGCGCACGCGCCGTCTGGGGAAAGTGCCTCGGGCCTGGGGGGGGCGGTGAAGGAGCGGTGCTCCAGAGGAAAGAGGCCGCCCCCCAGTGCTCCGATGGCTCATTTGCATACTTTTTAAAGTTTAAATTTCTACGCGACCTCTGCGCAGAACTCTGCATGAAACGTATGATTTTAAAAGTTGTCACTAGGCCTTGTAACCTATGTATTTAAATACATAGGTTACAACCTAGTGACAGAGCCTCTTTAACTGCATTATAGAATGTTCACTGCATCATTTTATTTCATTTCAATCCTTTTTTAAAAGGAAAAAAAGATTTATATTTATTATTTTGTGATTTTCCATACATTAGGTCTTTTATATATATATATCTATATTGGGTCCCTATGAGTAGGAACTTTTTGGTAGGTAACCTCTACAGGGGTTTCACCCTAGGCACCATATTTGAGTATTTCTTGTGGTTATTATTGTCGTGTTCCCGTCTAATACATTTGTGTCTCTTTTAGGCGTCTCTTTGCCTCCATGTTTTCTGTACAATTCTCTGGGTTTGTTCCTCTCTACGTCCTTTTTGTTGATTGACACTGTCCTTGCTAATGCACTAGGGACAGTGTTGCTGAAAGCGATTAATAGAAGAATATTGGAAAGGAAGAGTGTCGGAAGACTGCAGAGAGAAAGCAGGGAGAGTGCAGGGACAGTGCATGGAGACTGCAGGGAGAGGGCAGGGACAGTGCAGGGACAGTGCAGGGAGAGGGCAGGGACAGTGCAGGAAGAGGGCAGGGAGACTGCAGGGACAGTGCAGGTAGAGGGCAGGGAGACTGCAGGGAGACTTATGCTGCATCAGTTTTATTTATTTATTCCTATATCAGCCATAAATACGGTGGCCAGATGTGTGGTTTTCTGGCTCCCTGTCCTCCACTTGGTGCAGGGACGTCCTCCATTTTAGTAGCTCATGCTCAGACAGCAGCATTGTGCCATCTGAGCATGAGCAATAGCCACAAACTGACGGACTGAGAGGCTTCTCTTATCCCCAGTCAGTCAGAAGAGCCGGCTAACATGTCACTCTGTGACTGAATCCACAGCTAGCCAGCCGCTGTGATGTCACAGTTCTATGAAAGCTTCATCCTGTTCAGTCTCCGCCATTGTTCTGTGAGCTGAGCATAGAGAGAGATGTGACAACTGCTAATGCACTAGGGACATTGATGCTGAAAATGACTAATAAAAGAATATTGGAGAGGGATAGTGCAGGGAGGGTACAGGGAGACTGCAGGGTAAGCACAAGCAGTGTGTAGGGAGACTGCAGGGACAGTGCAGAGGAAGCGCATGGAGAATGCATGGAGACTGCAGGGAGAGAGCAGGGAGTCTTATGCTACGTCAGTTTTATTTATGTAGTCTTACATCAGCTGTAAATAGGGTGACCAGACGTCTGGTTTTCTGGCTCCCTCCTTTTCAGTAGCTCATGCTCAGTCAGCAGCACTGTGTCATCTGAGCCTGAGAGACAGCCACAAACATCCCCATTCAGTCAGTAGAGCTGGCCAACATGTCACCCTGTGACTGACTGTGGGGAAGAGAAGCACTCTACATGCCCCCTTCCCCCCAGCTCACCTCTTACAGTACTTTTTTGGCTTTGCCAGTATTCGGGGCCATGGCTTTTGACAGTGAAGCAAATGTCCACCCTATTGAGATTGTAGGCCAGAACAGTAATAATATGCATATTGTGCCCCCATCTCACTACCCAAACCTCAGACCAGGAACACCCCCTGTATAAAGGTGCATTAAAGGTGCCACACAACCATTAAACAATGAAGACTATACAATGCGCTCCTCATTATTAAATGAAAGGCAGCTGTGGGCTAACTGGCCACATGGTTCTTCACCATAGAATGGCCACAAACTGCCCGCAGCATCGCCACATGTAGCTGTACCCTAAGGCAGAGTGGCCTGGGTATAACTGATTTATGCCCCCCCACAGTGCCCTCAGTAGTAATAATATCCCCTATAACGTGTGCTCCTACAAAAGATACTCTCTTATAATGTGTGCCAGTACTAAAGAAACCCTTTTAGTGCCCACTGTAGAACAAATGTCCCCATAGTGGCCACCTTAGAATGTATGCCTGTACAAAAACACTCTCTTATAATGGGCGCAACATACAAAAATGCCCCATTATGTGCCAGTACAAACAATGCTAACTTATAACATTTCTCAGTACAAACAACTACCCCCTTTTAGTGCCCCCAGTGCAACCAATGCCTCCATAGAGGCCCCCTTATAATGTGTGCCAGTACAACAAAGCTCCTTTTTACAGCCGCAGTGTCACCATAGTGCTTTCTCCAGTTACACTGTGACCCAACACTGTGCTACCAAATAAAACATAATGAACTTAAATATTTATCTCCATTCTACTGTGGGGCCCGGACAGTCTTCTGCTATCCACCTACAATCTAATTTCTATGGGGCCCCAGACAGTGCCCCTATATCCACCTACAATATAATGTCTATGGGGCCCCAGACAGTCTTCTGATATCCACCTACAATATAATGTCTATGGGGCCCCAGACAGTGCTCTAACATCCACCTACAATCTAATGTCTACGGGGCCCCAGACAGTGCTCTGATATCCACCTACAATCTAATGTCTATGGGGCCCCAGACAGTGCTCTGATATCCACCTACAATCTAATGTCTATGGGGCCCCAGACAGTGCTCTGATATCCACCTACAATCTAATGTCTATGGGGCCCCAGACAGTGCTCTGATATCCACCTACAATCTAATGTCTATGGGGGCCCCAAACAGTCCTCTGACATCCACCTACAATCTAATGTCTATGGGGCCCCAGACAGTCCTCTGACATCCACCTACAATCTAATGTCTATGGGGCCCCAGACAGTGCTCTGATATCCACCTACAATCTAATGTCTATGGGGCCCCAGACAGTGCTCTGATATCCACCTACAATCTAATGTCTATGGGGCCCCAGACAGTGCTCTGATATCCACCTACAATCTAATGTCTATGGGGCCCCAGACAGTGCTCTGATATCCACCTACAATCTAATGTCTATGGGGCCCCAAACAGTCCTCTGACATCCACCTACAATCTAATGTCTATGGGGCCCCAGACAGTCCTCTGACATCCACCTACAATCTAATGTCTATGGGGCCCCAGACAGTCCTCTGATATCCACCTACAATCTAATGTCTATGGGGCCCCAGACAGTGCTCTGATATCCACCTACAATCTAATGTCTATGGGGCCCCAGACAGTCCTCTGATATCCACCTACAATCTAATATCTATGGGGCCCCAGACAGTGCTCTGATATCCACCTACAATCTAATGTCTATGGGGCCCCAGACAGTCCTCTGATATCCACCTACAATCTAATGTCTATGGGGCCCCAGACAGTCCTCTGATATCCACCTACAATCTAATGTCTATGGGGCCCCAGACAGTGCTCTGATATCCACCTACAATCTAATGTCTATGGGGCCCCAGACAGTCCTCTGATATCCACCTACAATATAATGTCTATGGGGCCCCAGACAGTGCTCTGATATCCACCTACAATTTAATATTTATGGGGCCCCAGACAGTGCTCTGATATCCACCTACAATCTAATATTTATGGGGCCCCAGACAGTGCTCTGATATCCACCTACAATCTAATATTTATGGGGCCCCAGACAGTGCTCTGATATCCACCTACAATCTAATGTCTATGGGGCCCCAGACAGTGCTCTGATATCCACCTACAATCTAATGTCTATGGGGCCCCAGACAGTCTTCTGATATCCACCTACAATCTAATATTTATGGGGCCCCAGACAGTGCTCTGATATCCACCTACAATATAATGTCTATGGGGCCCCAGACAGTGCTCTGATATCCACCTACAATCTAATATTTATGGGGCCACACACAGTGCTCTGATATCCACCTACAATCTAATATTTATGGGGCCCCAGACAGTGCTCTGATATCCACCTACAATCTAATGTCTATGGGGCCCCAGACAGTGCTCTGATATCCACCTACAATCTAATGTCTATGGGGCCCCAGACAGTCTTCTGATATCCACCTACAATCTAATATTTATGGGGCCCCAGACAGTGCTCTGATATCCACCTACAATATAATGTCTATGGGGCCCCAGACAGTGCTCTGATATCCACCTACAATCTAATATTTATGGGGCCACACACAGTGCTCTGATATCCACCTACAATCTAATATTTATGGGGCCCCAGACAGTGCTCTGATATCCACCTACAATCTAATATTTATGGGGCCCCAGACAGTGTTCTGATATCCACCGACAATATAATGTCTATGGGGCCCCAGACAGTAATCTGATATCCACCTACAATCTAATATTTATGGGGCCCCAGACAGTCCTCTGATATCCACCTACAATATAATGTCTATGGGGCCCCAGACAGTGCTCTGATATCCACCTACAATCTAATATTTATGGGGCCACACACAGTGCTCTGATATCCACCTACAATCTAATATTTATGGGGCCCCAGACAGTGCTCTGATATCCACCTACAATCTAATGTCTATGGGGCCCCAGACAGTGCTCTGATATCCACCTACAATCTAATGTCTATGGGGCCCCAGACAGTCCTCTGATATCCACCTACAATCTAATGTCTATGGGGCCCCAGACAGTGCTCTGATATCCACCTACAATCTAATATTTATGGGGCCCCAGACAGTGTTCTGATATCCACCTACAATATAATGTCTATGGGGCCCCAGACAGTAATCTGATATCCACCTACAATCTAATATTTATGGGGCCCCAGACAGTCCTCTGATATCCACCTACAATATAATGTCTATGGGGCCCCAGACAGTGCTCTGATATCCACCTACAATCTAATATTTATGGGGCCACACACAGTGCTCTGATATCCACCTACAATCTAATATTTATGGGGCCCCAGACAGTGCTCTGATATCCACCTACAATCTAATGTCTATGGGGCCCCAGACAGTGCTCTGATATCCACCTACAATCTAATGTCTATGGGGCCCCAGACAGTCCTCTGATATCCACCTACAATCTAATGTCTATGGGGCCCCAGACAGTGCTCTGATATCCACCTACAATCTAATATTTATGGGGCCCCAGACAGTGTTCTGATATCCACCTACAATATAATGTCTATGGGGCCCCAGACAGTAATCTGATATCCACCTACAATCTAATATTTCTGGGGCCCCAGACAGTGCTCTGATATCCACCTACAATCTAATATTTATGGGGCCCCAGACAGTGCTCTGATATCCACCTACAATCTAATATTTATGGGGCCCCAGACAGTCCTCCAACATGTGTCTACAATGATATAATATATATGAGATACTGATGGACACTTGTTGAGATGATATCTACCCCACCCCTCCATACACACACACACTCGGCACAGCTATCTTGATTGGGATATAACACCAGACCCGGCTCTGACCATTACCTCAGCTGGGACCTCCACTGATCCTGAGGATGGGGTAAGTGTCTGGGTGAAGGGCCCCCGACATAACAGTATGGTGAGGAGGATTAGGGGTTAATGATCTCCATATCAGTTGATCTCTGTAGCAGGTGAACACGTTTTTTAGGTTTAGCAAGAATCTTGCTTCAGGGGGTAAATTTCCAGGAAAACCACAGAGTGTTGGCAGGGTTAGTGCAGGAGGGGAAACTGGAGCGTAATAAGGTATAAATGCTCCGCACTGAGGATGCTGCAGTCAGACCTTTCTCAGGAGAGAACATTCCACACAGGAGAAGACTCTGCAGGAAACAGTCGCTGACATCATCACAGTGTGAACAGAGCTCTACATTGGATCTACAGGTAAGTGTTAATATAGACTCCTAGAACCCCATAATAAATACAGACCCCAGACTAGAACCCCATAATAAATACAGACCCCAGACTAGAACCCCATAATAAATACAGACCCCAGACTAAACCCTCATAATAAATACAGACCCCAGACTAGAACCAATTATACATACAGAACCCAGACTAGAACCCCATAATAAATACAGACCCCAGACTAGAACCACATAATACATACAGAACCCAGACTAGAACCCCATAATAAATACAGACCCCAGACTAGAACCACATAATACATACAGAACCCAGACTAGAACCCTATAATAAATACAGACTCCAGACTAGAACCCCATAATAAATATAGACCCCAGACTAGAACCCTATAATAAATACAGACCCCAGACTAGAACCCCATAATGAATACAGACTTCAGACTAGAACCCCATAATAAATACAGACCCCAGACTAGAACTCCATAATGAATACTGACCTCAGACTAGAATCCCATAATAAATACAAACCCCAGACTAGAACCCCATAATAAAAAGAGACCCCAGACTAGAACCCCATAATGAATACAGACCCCAGAATAGAACTCCATAATAAATATAGACCCCAGACTAGAACCCCATAATAAATACAGGCCCCAGACTAGAACCCCATAATAAATACAGACTCCAGACTAGAACTCCATAATAAATACAGACCCCAGTCTAGAACCCCATAATAAATACAGAAACCCAAACTAGAACCCCATAATAAATACAGAACCCAGACTAGAACCCCATAATAAATACAGACCCCAGACTAGAACCCCATAATAAATACTGACCACAGACTAGAAGCCCATAATAAATACAGACCCTAGACTAGAACCCCATAATAAATACAGAACCCAGACTAGAACCCCATAATAAATACTGACCACAGACTAGAAGCCCATAATAAATACAGACCCTAGACTAGAACCCCATAATAAATACAGAACCCAGACTAGAACCCCATAATAAATACTGACCACAGACTAGAAGCCCATAATAAATACAGACCCTAGACTAGAACCCCATAATAAATACAGACCCCAGACTAGAACTCCATAATGAATACTGACCTCAGACTAGAATCCCATAAAAAATACAAACCCCAGACTAGAACCCCATAATAAAAAGAGACCCCAGACTAGAACCCCATAATGAATACAGACCCCAGACTAGAATCCCATAATAAATACAGACCCCAGAATAGAACCCCATAATAAATACTGACCACAGACTAGAAGTCCATAATAAATACAGACGCCTGACTTGAAGCCCATAATAAATACAGACCCCAGACTAGAACCCCATAATAAATACAGACCCCAAACTAGAACCCCATAATAAATACTGACCCCAGACTAGAACCCCTTAATAAATACAGAACCCAGACTAGAACCCCATAATAAATACAGACCCCACACTAGAACTCCATAGTAAATACAGACCCCAAACTAGAACCCGTTAATAAATACAGACCCCAGACTAGAAGCCCATAATAAATACAGACCCCAGAATAGAACCCCATAATAAATACTGACCACAGACTAGAACCCCATAATAAATACAGACCTCAGACTAGAACCCCATAATGAGCCACTATTAAAGGGGAAATGGGGTACTGTGAAGTCACTGTTAAGGAAGAGGGGTACTCTGAGATCACTGTTAAGGGAGCGGGGTACAGTGGAGGTCACTGTTAAGGGAGCGGGGTACTGTGGCAGTTACTGTTAAAGTAGCAGTCACTGTGGAGGTCTCTGTTAAGATAACCTAAATAAATACAGCTCCCCAACCTAGACCCCTCAATAAAAGCAGACCGCATAATAAATACAGACCGCATAATAAATACAGACCACATATAAGACCCAAAACACAATAAATACAGATACCAGACATTATAATGATCAGATCCCACAATACAGACCCCAGATCAGACCCAATAATAAATACATACCCTAGAACAAAAACCCTAATAAATACAGACTCCATCATGAAAACAGACCCCAGACTAGCCAGGCCCCATAATAAATGCAGACTCCAGACCAGACCCCACAATAAATGCAGACTCCAGACCCCTCAATAAATGCAGAGCGCATAATAATTACAGACTGCAATTAAGACACAATATTAACCAGACAACACAATAAATACAGACCCCAGACTAGTTCTAAATAAATACAGACACCAGACATTATAATGAACAGATCTCACAATAAATACCCCAGACCAGATTTTGAAATAAATACATAGCCTAGAACAAAAACCCTAATAAATACAGACTCCATTATAAAAACAGACCCCAAACTAGCCGGGCCCCATAATAAATGCATACTCCAGACCACAATCCATAGTAAATCCAGAGTTCAGACCACATAATAAATCCAGACCCCAGATCAGATGTCTGTATTGATGTCTGACTCCTAAATTAACTACAGAATACCTAAATAAAAACAGACCCCAGGCCAGATACCATACCAGGCGGACCTCATAATAAATGCAGACTCCAGACCAGACATAATAATAAATGCAGACTCTAGGAACGACCCCATAATAAATTCAGACTCCAGACCAGACATAATAATAAATGCAGACTCCAGACCAGACATAATAATAAATGCAGACTCCAGACCAGACATAATAATAAATGCAGACTGCAAACCAGACCCCATAATAAATGCAGACTCCAGACCAGACCTCATAATAAATGCAGACTCCAGACCAGACATAATAATAAATGCAGACTCTAGGAACGACCCCATAATAAATTCAGACTCCAGACCAGACATAATAATAAATGCAGACTCCAGACCAGACATAATAATAAATGCAGACTCCAGACCAGACATAATAATAAATGCAGACTGCAAACCAGACCCCATAATAAATGCAGACTCCAGACCAGACCTCATAATAAATGCAGACTCCAGACCAGACCTCATAATCAATTCAGAGTCCAGACCAGACCCCATAATAAATGCAGACTCCAGACCAGACATAATAATAAATGCAGACTCCAGACCAGACCTCATAATAAATGCAGACTCCAGACCAGACCTCATAATCAATTCAGAGTCCAGACCAGACCTCATAATCAATTCAGAGTCCAGACCAGACCCCATAATAAATGCAGACTCCAGACCAGACATAATAATAAATGCAGACTCCAGACCAGACATAATAATAAATGCAGACTCCAAACCGGACCCCATAATAAATGCAGACTCCAGACCAGACCTCATAATAAATGCAGACTCCAGACCAGACCTCATAATCAATTCAGAGTCCAGACCAGACCCCATAATAAATGCAGACTCCAGACCAGATATAATAATAAATGCAGACTCCAGACCAGACCTCATAATCAATTCAGAGTCCAGACCCGTCCTCTTATAAACCACATTTCAGGGGTCCTGTCCCTTCTTCAGTTTACAAAGCACAAGCAGTACATATAAATATCAGGTATTGTTTTTTGTTACGATAACTCATTTTAGACTTGGTTTCCCTCCCCACGTGTGACCTGTGGATATTTATATGCAATTTGCATGTTTGTCCTTCATTAGTGAAGAAGGGGCAGGACCCAAAACACCTGTTATGTATGGACTTTTAATCATACTTCAATAAAGAAGGTCCCAGTGATCTTTTTGGTCTCTTCTACTATTCATCTTCCCCTAAATAACGGTCATATGACTGCAGGTCCTTCACGTATGGTTATGTGACCACAGGTCCTTCATATAAGGTCATGTGACCACAGGTCCTTCAAATACCAGCATGTGATCACAGGTCCTTTATATACCAGCATGTGACCACAGGTCCTTCACATACCAGGATGTGACCACAGGTCCTTCACATACCAGCATATGACCACAGGTCATCGAACAGTAAAATTTTTGTCGCTAGAATCAATGTAGTGACTGGAGCATAAGATAAAGCTCAGGGTCAGTAAGTGGCCACATAGTCTCTCCTTATTATAACATTTATTACATTCAGTGACTATTATTGAGTAGTAACATTCTCCTTCATCTTTCTGTTACTCTTCTTCCTCCAGAATGAATCTGCTGTCGTCTCTGGTTGTGCTCGGATCTCTGGCTCTGACTCTGGGGTGTCCTAAACCTGGAGGTGAGATAAGAGCAGTTTTCATAATAACAACACCTCATTTCCATCAATTTCTTGGTCTATGCTCCTCCTTCTGTCCATTATTGGAGGAGAGGACATCAGGACAATGATGGACGTAGAGTTGATATCTCAGCCGTACATAAGCTTTTCTGTTCTTCTTTCTGCAGCCATTAATATAGCAAGATTAGGAAACGCCTCCCAGGAATCGGACTATACATCTGAATCAACCGCCAACAAGGCCATCGACGGTAACAAAGACTCAAATTACTTTGCAAAGTCCTGCACTCACACCCAAGGAGTAAACCCTCCCTGGTGGACAGTGGACCTGAAACAGGTTTACAAGATCTCAAACGTAAGGATCACATTCAGGGATGACTGTTGTAAGGAATGGCTGCTGGGAGCTGAGATCCGGATTGGGAACTTCCCCGACCGCAACAACCCAGTGTAAGTTTTTTATTGTAGGTGTCTTCTAGAATGTATTGTCTTATGTTCCTCTACAATGTCCCGTCTTGTGTTTCTCAGCAATGTCCTATTGCAGCGACCAGCCGGCAGGGGCAATGTGTGAGTGTGTTGGCCTGATGAGGGTAGTAGTTGGTACTCATGGTTTTCTAAAGAGCTCCCTGAACCGTTCTGCAGTGTGGTATAGACTCTGGTCACACTCAGGTTGTTGTATCTGTAATCCTAGTAACAGGCTCTTGGTGCGGTATAGACTCTGGTCACACTCAGGATGTTGTATCTGTAATCCTAGTAACAGGCTCTTGGTGCGGTATAGACTCTGGTCACACTCAGGATGTTGTATCTGTAATCCTAGTAACAGGCTCTTGGTGCGGTATAGATTCTGGTCACACTCAGGATGTTGTATCTGTAATCCTAGTAACAGGCTCTTGGTGCGGTATAGACCTGGTCACACTCAGGATGTTGTATCTGTAATCCTAGTAACAGGCTCTTGGTGCGGTAATAGATTCTGGTCACACTCAGGATGTTGTATCTGTAATCCTAGTAACAGGCTCTTGGTGCGGTATAGACTCTGGTCACACTCAGGATGTTGTATCTGTAATCCCTAGTAACAGGCTCTTGGTGCGGTATAGACTCTGGTCACACTCAGGTTGTTGTATCTGTAATCCTAGTAACAGGCTCTTGGTGTGGTATAGATTCTGGTCACACACAGGCAGTGTATCTGTAATCCTAGTAACAGGCTCTTGGTGCGGTATAGACTCTGGTCACACTCAGGTTGTTGTATCTGTAATCCTAGTAACAGGCTCTTGGTGTGGTATAGACTCTGGTCACACTCAGGTTGTTGTATCTGTAATCCTAGTAACAGGCTCTTGTGCGGTATAGACTCTGGTCACACTCAGGTTGTTGTATCTGTAATCCCTAGTAACAGGCTCTTGGTGCGGTATAGATTCTGGTCCACTCAGGTTGTTGTATCTGTAATCCTAGTAACAGGCCTCTTGTGGCGGTATGACTCTGGTCACACTCAGGATGTTGTATCTGTACTCCTAGTAAAAAGGCTCTTGGTTTTGCGGTAATAAACTCTGGTCACACTCAGGTTGTTGTATCTGTTAATCCTAGTAACCAGGCCTTCTTGGTGCTCGGTAATAACTCTGGTCACAATCAAGGCCTGTTGTATCTGTAATCCCTAGTAACAGGCTTCTTCGGTGGCGGTATAGAATTTCTGGTCACACTCAGGTTGTTGTATCTGTAATCCTAAGTAACAGGCTCTTGGTGGCGGTATAGACTTGGTCACACTCAGATGTTGTATCTGTAATCCTAGTAACAGGCTCTTGGTGCGGTATAGACTCTGGTCACACTCAGGATGTTGTATCTGTAATCTAGTAACAGGCTCTTGGTGGCAGTATAGATTCTGGTCACACTCAGGATGTTGTATCTGTATCCTAGTAAAGGGATCCTTGTGGCGGTATAGATTCTGGTCACACTCAGGTTGTTGTATCTGTAATCCTAGTAACAGGCTCTTGGTGCGGTATAGACTCTGGTCACACTCAGGATGTTGTGTCTGTAATCCTAGTAACAGGCTCTTAGTGCGGTATAGATTCTGGTCACACTCAGGATGTTTTATCTGTAATCCTAGTAACAGGCTCTTGGTGCGGTATAGACTCTGGTCACACTCAGGTTGTTGTATCTGTAATCCTAGTAACAGGCTCTTGGTGCGGTATAGACTCTGGTCACACTCAGGATGTTGTATCTGTAATCCTAGTAACCAGGTTCTTGGTGCGGTATAGACTCTGGTCACACTCAGGATGTTGTATCTGTAATCCGGTAATAACAGGTTCTTGGTGGGGTATAGACTCTGGTCACACTCAGGATGTTGTATCTGTAATCCTAGTAACAGGTTCTTGGTGCGGTATAGACTCTGGTCACACTCAGGTTGTTGTATCTGTAATCCTAGTAACAGGCTCTTGGTGCGGTATAGATTCTGGTCACACTCAGGATGTTGTATCTGTAATCCTAGTAACAGGCTCTTGGTGCGGTATAGATTCTGGTCACACTCAGGTGTTTGTTATCTGTAATCCTAGTAACAGACTCTTGGTGTGGTATAGATTCTGGTCACACTCAGGGCGGTTGTATCTGTAATCCTAGTAACAGGCTCTTGGTGTGGTATAGATTCTGGTCACACTCAGGCGGTTGTATCTGTAATCCTAGTAACAGGCTCTTGGTGTGGTATAGATTCTGGTCACACTCAGGCGGTTGTATCTGTAATCCTAGTAACAGGCTCTTGGTGTGGTATAGATTCTGGTCACACTCAGGCGGTTGTATCTGTAATCCTAGTAACAGACTCTTGGTGCGGTATAGACTCTGGTCACACTCAGGTTGTTGTATCTGTAATCCTAGTAACAGGCTCTTGGTGCGGTATAGATTCTGGTCACACTCAGGATGTTGTATCTGTAATCCTAGTAACAGGCTCTTGGTGTGGTATAGACTCTGGTCACACTCAGGCTGTGGTAACTTCTGGCTGACTGTCTATCTTCCAGGTGTGGTGTATATATCAATTAACTTCTCTGTCTCACAAGCCCGGTACATCAATCTTGCCTTCTTGGCTTACTCACAATTTACAATAATCCGTCCACACTCTCCACTGTGAACAGGCCCTGTGGGCTAACTCTGGTCTGACATTGGGTACTGATGCAGTCTACAGGCTGAAGTAACACTCTCGTCATCTCTCCTCAACACTCTGTGTTTCTGTTATTCATCTCTTGATGTCTACTCTTGGTCTGTGCACAACTCAGAGGGGTAGTTACCTGTCAGCTTTGCTTTACTTCTGGGTTTGGCTGGTCCAGTCCTAGCTTTGTTTAGCTGGTTCTGTTGTATGATTCTGCGGTCTGGCTGCGGCGTCAGACTTTGGTGTCTGACTTGCGGTTAGCTTGGCTGTAGACGGAACTTAGAACTATAGACTGAACTGACTGCACAAACTGATCTCAACTATACTGCACTTCCTTGTCTCACTTTGCCTACTACTTACTTACATAAAGTGTAACCGCCATATTTTCATAAAGAAAATCAGTTTTAGCGTATGTTACTGCTGGTGGAGCATTATGCATAAAGCAATCTTTAGTTTCTTCACATACCACTGTTTTCTTTGCTTTTTTCCCTTAGTTACGGCTGTTTTAATCTCTACAATATGAGGATTTTCTCAAGATGGCTCCTCTGCCAGTTCTCTGAGGCCAGGACTGCCTTCACTCACTTCACATACACACTTGCTGTAACCAGCAGCTTCCTGCCAGCCAATCAGATTGGATTACTGAGAGACACACCTCCTCACTCTGAAGCCTAATGCAGGCCGGCAGTGTGAAGGACCGCCCCTCTGTCTTCTGTTTACACTTAGCCGGAGACAGATGAGCCGTAGCAACAATCTTTTAAGGGACCAGTGGGAAGGAACGGGAGACATTAATGAAAGCTGTTATTATCAGGTCATTACAGATCTTTTGACAGTAATTGTCAGACTCTCTGAGGTATACCTGCCTAGCTGTAATAAACTAGCTGTGCTCGCATCTTGTGTTTTTCCTAAACAACTGTTTATTCTAAATGCCCCATTTTTTTGCTCCTCCCCACTGTTGACTTGAATGGGTCTACAATCTGCAATATACAGCAATAGATAAGACAAATCTTTTGCGGTGCAAGGCACAGACACTAAAGCCCACTGAAGTGCTTCCGTGGGCTTCTGATCCATGCCTCTGCTCCGTATCTTGCGGATTACAGACCCATTCAAGTCAATAGGACTGCATCAGTGATACGGAATTCACGAGGCCGGTGCCTGTATATTGCGGACCCACCATTTACAGTCCGCAATACAGGCACGGGTGGTTTATGGATCAGTTACGGATCCAATAGGTGTTTTAAAGGAACCAGAGGAGAAGAGATTAGTATAATTATTATTATTATAAGGTGACACTGTGAGGAGTATGACTTACGGTTCCCTGCCAACCTCCCCCCTCCCCTTGTGTCACAGCCATGTCACATATGGCCATCGTGAGTACAATAAAAACAGGATGGGGGGGGGTCTCTGTTCTCAAAAGTTGTGAGTGAGGAACTATGCACCTTCCTAGCCTTAATAGAGCCTGACAACTTTTCAGGAGGAATCCTGCTGAGAATTTATAACCCCTCAGCAAATTCAAATGAATTTCTACGCCGCAACTGAGCCAGTGGCTGAGGACAGTTCATGGTGGCACGTAACTTCTATGGTTTTAGGATCCATGATTTGGGAGATATGTGTAACTCCTAGGAGGAACCCAGTACCTTAGCTGCGTTTGGTCTTATAACATGCCCTGGCATGAGGGGGACCCACTGGTGCAGGTTCCGTCATCGGACCTACCAGTGGGATGTTATGGGTCATAACAGGTTTTGGAGATTTTCCTGGCCCAGCTGGAGGGAGGGGGGGAGTGTGACACCCCCGGGAGCAGAGGGGGCAGGGACTACATAGGTCAGTGGCGTAGCTACCGGGGGGGCAGGGGGGGGCGACGGCTCCGGGCCCAGTGACTCAGGGGGGGCCCCAGCAAGGATGACCTTGCCTTCTATCAGGCGAATACAAGTGAGCGCTTCCATTATGGAAGCGCTCACTTGTATTTAGGGACCCCCATCAGACCTCAGATCAGCCCACCCAGCCACATAGGATTAAAATAAAAAACTTTACTTACCTGTTCTGCGCTGCGGCTGCCCTCCGGTCCGCGCTCTGCTCTCTTCCCTGGCGGCGCGCACTATGACCTGACGCTGCACGCAGCGTCAGGTCATAGTGTGCGCGGGCCAGGGAAGAGAGCGGAGCGCGGACCGGAGGGCAGCCGCAGCGCAGAACAGGTAAGTAAAGTTTTTTATTTTAATCCTATGTGGCTGGGTGGGCTGATCTGAGGTCTGATAGGGGCACAGTAGGCTGATATGAGGTCTGATGGGGGCACAGTAGGCTGATATGAGGTCTGATGGGGGCACAGTCTGCTGATCTGAGGTCTGATGGGGGCACAATACGCTGATCTGAGGTCTGATAGGGGCACAGTAGGCTGATATGAGGTCTGATGGGGGCACAGTCTGCTGATATGAGGTCTGATGGGGGCACAATATGCTGATCTGAGGTCTGATGGCACAATATGCTGATCTGAGGTCTCATAGGGGCACAGTAGGCTGATATGAGGTCTGATGGGGGCACAGTAGGCTGATATGAGGTCTGATGGGGGCACAGTCTGCTGATCTGAGGTCTGATGGGGGCACAATACGCTGATCTGAGGTCTGATAGGGGCACAGTAGGCTGATATGAGGTCTGATGGGGGCACAGTCTGCTGATATGAGGTCTGATGGGGGCACAGTCTGCTGATCTGAGGTCTGATGGGGGCACAATACGCTGATCTGAGGTCTGATAGGGGCACAGTAGGCTGATATGAGGTCTGATGGGGGCACAGTCTGCTGATATGAGGTCTGATGGGGGCACAATATGCTGATCTGAGGTCTGATAGGGGCACAGTAGGCTGATATGAGGTCTGATGGGGGCACAGTCTGCTGATATGAGGTCTGATGGGGGCACAGTCTGCTGATCTGAGGTCTGATGGGGGCACAATACGCTGATCTGAGGTCTGATAGGGGCACAGTAGGCTGATATGAGGTCTGATGGGGGCACAGTCTGCTGATATGTCTGATGGGGGCACAGTACGCTGATCTGAGGTCTGATGGGGGCACAATATGCTGATCTGAGGTCTGATAGAGGCACAGTAGGCTGATATGAGGTCTGATGGGAGCACATTAAGCTGATCTGAGGTCTGATAGGGGCACAGTAGGCTGATATGAGGTCTGATGGGGGCACAGTCTGCTGATATGAGGTCTGATGGGGGCACAATATGCTGATCTGAGGTCTGATAGAGGCACAGTAGGCTGATATGAGGTCTGATGGGGGCACAGTCTGCTGATATGAGGTCTGATGGGGGCACAGTCTGCTGATATGAGGTCTGATGGGGGCACAGTCTGCTGATCTGAGGTCTGATGGGGGCACAATACGCTGATCTGAGGTCTGATAGGGGCACAGTAGGCTGATATGAGGTCTGATGGGGGCACAGTCTGCTGATATGAGGTCTGATGGGGGCACAATACGCTGATCTGAGGTCTGATGGGAGCACATTAAGCTGATCTGAGGTCTGATGGGGGCACAATACGCTGATGTGAGGTCTGATGGGGGGCACAATACGCTGATCTGAGGTCTGATGGGGGCACAATACGCTGATCTGAGGTCTGGTGGGGGGCACAATACGCTGATCTGAGGTCTGATGGGGGCACAGTAGGCTGATGTGAGGTCTGATGGGGGCACATTCTGCTGATCTGAGGTCTGATGGGGGCACAGTACGCTGATCTGAGGTCTGGTTGGGCACAATACGCTGATCTGAGGTCTGATGGGGCACAATACGCTGATCTGAGGTCTGATGGGGGCACAGTACGCTGATCTGAGGTCTGATGGGGGCACAGTACGCTGATCTGAGGTCTGATGGGGGCACAGTACGCTGATCTGAGGTCTGATGGGGCACAATACGCTGATCTGAGGTCTGATGGGGGCACATTCTGCTGATCTGAGGTCTGATGGGGGCACAATATGCTGATCTGAGGTCTGATGTGGCACAATACGCTGATCTGAGGTCTGATGGGGGCACATTCTGTTGATCGGAGGTCTGATGGGGGCACAATACGCTGATCTGAGGTCTGATGGGGGCACAGTAGGCTGATGTGATGACTAATGGGGGCACATTCTGCTGATCTGAGGTCTGATGGGGTACAATACGCTGATCTGAGGTCTGATGGGGCACAATACGCTGATGTGAGGTCTGATGGGGGCACAGTAGGCTGATGTGAGGTCTGATGGGTCACAATACGCTGATCTGAGGTCTGATGGGGGCACAGTAGGCTGATGTGAGGTCTGATGGGGGCATATTCTGCTGATCTGAGGTCTGATGGGGCACAATACGCTGATATGAGGTCTGGTGGGGCACAATACACTGATCTGAGGTCTGATGGGGGGCACATTCTGATGATCTGAGGTCTGATGGGGGCAGGGGACTGTTAGTTTAGTGATGTAAAAACTGTGGACAGGTTTCCTTTAACATAGGAGTCCCCTTGTTTTTTTATCCTACTCCTATATTTCACTGCATTATGTGGTAGAGTATTTAGAGTAGGGTATGTAGAAAGTCTATTGTACTGTACTTAGCAGCATAGATGATCTAGCAGTTTATATAGTAATCTTTCTAATACAATATTATAACCACAACTAGTAGTATGTGCCTGTGAAGTTGGAAACGTGCGTTTGGGAAGCCAAGTGGGGGGGCCACTCAAGTATGTTTCGCCCCCCCCTGTGCTGAACCTCTAGCTACGCCTCTGACATAGGTATAATAATACTGGCCTAAGCAGAGGCAGTCGTCTTGTTCTAAGGAAAGGTCACTGCCTGTACGGTGTTGGAACAGGCCCAGGAAGCCGCTGACATCACTGCCTTTCACGTGACTACAGCAAAGCCTAACATCTAATGGTAACTGACTCTACAATCTGTTTATCCTGTTTGTACCCCCAGCCGGTTGCTGGCTTATTTAATATTCGAGTCATGACTTGTTTAAAGGGTCAAACATTGACTTAGAGGATAGCTGCCTAAGATCTGGTGGCATTAGAGGCGGAGCATGGTAAGAGCTCATTTGCATCCCTTTCTTCCCAGAATTCCAGAGGAGCATGAATGGCCTGTAAGGCTCCTCACACCGACTAATGCGCTCTCTCCCCAAGGAGAGATAGTACCCCCGAAATAAGTGAATCACATCATTTTAACCAACTTTGCAGTCGGTTTCATTCAAGTAGATTGTGAAGTTACAGAATTGAATGGGTTTTATGTTCAAACTTGATCTAAATGTAATGAATATGGAGAAATGAGCTGATGATCATCACAAGGTGTTGCTGGTTTTCTCCTCTAGGTGTGGCACGGTCAACAGTGTTGCTACTAACCCTTCAAACCACTGCTGTAACGGGATGATCGGCCGTTATGTCAGCATAGTGAAGAAAGAAGCCCAGTTTATGAATCTGTGCGAAGTGGAGATTTTTGGAGACCTGGTCACCCAGAGCTATGCCTGCTTTTAGCTGCCCAGTTCCAGAAGCTCTGAAATATCAGATCTTTCCTTCAGCTGTGGCCGATTCTTCTTCATCTTTAGCTCTGTATTCTATAAGGGATTTTTTCTGTCTATAATCACTTGTCTGAGGTTGGAAGGAACTTCTTCTCTGTTGATTCTTTGATGCATTTTAAAAAACACAAAAATAAACAGCTTCATTTAAATTCAACCCTGTGTCTTAATTTTTAAATAAGGACAAAATTTTATAAACACCTGATGACTGAACGGCCAATGAGAAAAGGTAATTACTAGAGATGAGCGAGCACTAAAATGCTCGGGTGCTCGTTATTCGAGTCGAACTTTTCCCGATGCTTGGGTGCTCGTTTTGAATAACGAACCCCATTGAAGTCAATGGGAGACTCGATCATTTTTGCAGGGGACCAAGGCTCTGCCTAGGGAAGGCTGGGTGAAAACCTGGAAACCTCAGAAAATGATGGAAACACCACGGAAATGGACAGGAAACAGCAGGGGCAGCATGCATTGATGCCTCTGAGGCTGCCTAATCGTACCATTACCCCAAATTCTCAGGCAACAGCCTGGTGGTTACCCTCATGGCAATTGTGCTCACCCAGACCAAGAAAGGCGAGGCACATGCCCATCACATGTTAGGGAAGCACCCAACTAGGTGCAACGAAGGTCCATCACCCATGCCCATGCTGGCACTGCTCTCCTATCCCCGGCCACACGATGCAGGCATAAGCCTGACACAGCATGGCGGTGACACCAACAAGTGACCAAGTTAGATGAGGTAGCAGGTGAGCCACCCAAAAATTTAGCCTGACGCAGCATGGCGGTGACAACAGAGTGACCGGGTTAGACTGAGGTAGCAGGAGGTGAAGCAAGGATGGTAATTCGAAGGAGGAGGAGGAGGGGTTGGAGGAAATGGCATAGTAAGTCTGAGAAACCGTGACCGAGGTAGGCCCCGCAATCCTCCAAGTGGGCAGTACATGAGCGGTCCCAGGGTCAGACTCGGTCAGAGTGACAGAGCTACACGACGGTAGCAGGTAGAGCACATTAAAAATCTAGCGTGGCCCTGTATGTGGACGTTGAGGGCTTGTGCATGTAGGTTGGCTGAACTTTTTTTCTGCTTGCACTTCAACGTCTACTGTAATGACAGCTGAACGTTGCGCAGGGACACATTGGTGGACAGTGTGGAGGATCATGGAGGCGAAGGGGTGGTTTTCTGGCGGGAGGCGCTCATGCCGGGGTCCTGGGCTGGGGGTTGACTCGCAGAGGCAGCGAGTGACACAGGGGAAGGAGCAGTGGTGGGACCCGCATGAGGGGAACGGACGGCCTTGGTTCCATAGTGTTTAGCACTCGTATACCTGCGCATGCTGGTAGTGGTGGAACCCCCACTGAAAAATTTGGCATCAACTGGTACGGCTGTCAACATTGAGCTTGAACTAGTGGGGCATGTGTGGTATTGATTCTTCTCAGTTTAAAATCGTATACGTCCCCTATCTTGGGACCCTATATTTCATGGATTTTTCGAACACGGAAAAGGAAAAAGAGCTTGCTCTGGCCAGGGGAGTGTCTTTTCTACTGCAGCTAATGGGACGTGTCCATGCTCTGGAGGCAATTAAAAGAGGAACCAAAAAATATCAGTATAATATCTAATACGTCCCCTATCCGGGTAAATTGTTTGGAGAGAGGGCCTGTAGGTGGGGGGCAGGCTGGGGGGAAGGAGGTCGAGCTGGAAGAGCCAGAGGAGTGCCCCCTGGGCTAGCGTGTGTGGTGGTGACAACAGCCGGATGGATGGTGTTCGAATGACGACGCAGGACCCCAACTTAAAAATTTTGCATCAACCGGTACAATTGTCAACTATGAGATTGATCAAGTGTGGTATGTGTTGTATGTATTCTTCTCAGTTTAATACCTTTTACGGCACCTATCCGGAAAAATAGTTTGGAGAGAGAGAAAGAGAGGAAAAAGACGTATTTTTAAAAGTGACGTTCAGTATAGATCAGTTAAAGAGAAAGAAAGGATTTTATGAAATGGATTTGTATCACTGAGAGCAAAAAAAACTATTTTATTATGTGACGTGCAGTATAGATCACTTGGAGATAAAAAGGGGAATGTGCAGACTTGGGCTGCTATAGTGCAAACCAGTATGGTGGTGACAACAGAGTGAGCGAGTGACACTGCGGGAGCAGGCGAACCACATAAACATTTTTTGTGGCCCTGTATGGCGGCGGTGACAACAGAGTGACTGAGTTAGTATGCGGTAGCTGGTGAAGCACCCAAAAATTTAGCCTGACACAGCATGGCGGTTACACCACCAATGACTTTGTCCGACTGAGAATGCAGTGAAATGGCTTTTTTTTCTTTTCGAAGTACATAAAGTCGACCCTCAGCAAAAAAAATTTTTTTTTTAAATGTCGGTACTTGCGCCTCCTGAAAAATTGTTTTGGACTGTCTGTTTGACGCTCTTGAAACATTGTTTTACACTGTCTGTAGTTGACACTGTGGAAAAATTGTTTGGAGAGAGGGCCTGTAGGTGGACCTCCGGAAAAATTGTTTGGAGAGAGGGCCTGTAGGTGGACCTCCGGAAAAATTGTTTGGAGAGAGGGCCTGTAGGTGGACCTCCGGAAAAATTGTTTGGAGAGGGGGCCTGTAGGTGGACCTCCGGAAAAATTGTTTGACGAGAGGGCCTGTAGGTGGACCTCCGGAAAAATTGTGGTAAAAGAGTGCCAGTTGGACCTCTAAAAAATTGCGTATTTTGGTCAGCGTTAGACAAAGACGACAAGGAGGAGGAGGAGGAGTAGAGAAGAGGAATCGGATACATAAGTAATGTTAATCTTTAGCTGCTTTCCCCCGGAGGAGATTTGAATTCCAGTGAAATCCAGGCTTTGTTCATTTTAATAAGCATCAGCCTGTCAGCGCTGTCAGTTGACAGGCGTGTACGCTTATCGGTGATGACGCCACCAGCTGCACTGAATACCCGCTCTGACAGCACGCTAGCGGCAGGGCAGGCCAGCACCTCCAAGGCGTACAGCGCCAGTTGAGGCCACGTGTCCAGCTTTGAAACCCAGTAGTTGTATGGAGCAGAGTGATGGCTACGGACGTTGGTATGGTCAGCTAGGTACTCCCTCACCATCTTCCTGTACAGCTCCCCCCTACTCTGCCTAGACTGGGGACAGGTGACAGTGTCTTGCTGGGGTGACATAAAAACTGGCAAACGCCTTGGAGAGCGTTCCCCTGCCAGTGCTGGACAAGCTGCCTGCTCGCCTCCTCTCCCCCGCTACTTGGCCCACAGAACCATGCCCTCTGCCGCTAGCAGCGTCAGATGGGAAGAATTGTTTCAGCTTGTGCACCAGGGCCTGTTGATATCTATTCACTCTCATACTCCTTTCCTCTGCAGGGATGAGAGTGGAAAGGTTCTGCTTGTACCGTGGGTCCAGGAGAGTGAACACCCAGTAATCGGTGTTTGAAAAAATTCTTCTAACGCGAGGGTCACGGGATAGGCAGCCTAACATGAAGTCTGCCATGTGCGCCAGAGTCCCAACACGCAAGAATTCCCTCTCCTCACTGGCCTGACTCTCCATTTCCTCCTCCTCCTCCTCCTCCAAGTCCTCCTCTTCAGCCCATACACGCTTAATAGTTAAGGACTGAGCACTGGTACCCTCTACTGTCTCGCCAACATTCTCCTCCTCTTCCTCCTCATCCTCATCCCCCTCCTGCGATACGCGCTGAGAAACAGACCGGAGGGTGCTCTGGCTATCAAGCGACGTATCTTCCTCCACCGTCTCTTGTGACAAGCGCAAAGCATCTGACTTGATGCTGAGCAGTGAGTTTTTCAACAGGCAAAGCAGCGGGATGGTGAGGCTGATAATGGCGGCATCGCCGCTGACCATCTGTGTTGACTCCTCAAAGTTGCTCAACACCTGGCAGATATCAGACATCCACGTCCACTCCTCATTGTAGACTTGAGGAATCTGAGAGACCTGACTACCAGTTCTGGTGGAAGATGACATCTGGCAGTCTACAATCTCTGCGCTGCTGGTAAACTTTTGTGGTCGACTTGCAGAAATGCGCACAGATGCGGCGCAACTTGGTGAGCAAATCAGACAGATTGGGGTATGTCTTGAGGAACCGCTGAACTATTAGATTGAACACGTGGGCCAGGCATGGCACATGTGTCAGTCTGCCGAGTTGCAGAGCCGCCACCAGGTTACGCCCGTTGTCACACACAACCATGCCTGGCTTGAGGTTCAGCGGTGCCAGCCACAGATCGGTCTGCGCCGTGATGCCCTGTAACAGCTCTTGGGCGGTGTGCCTTTTGTCACCTAAGCTCAGCAGTTTGAGCACCGCCTGCTGGTGCTTACCCACGGATGGTAATTTGGTGGAGGAGGAGGGGTCGGAGGAGGAGGCATAGTACGTCTGAGAGACCGTGACCGAGGTAGGCCCCGCAATCCTTGGTGTGGGCAGTACATGAGCGGCCCCAGGGTCATTCTCGGTCCCAGCCTCCACCAAGTTAACCCAATGTGCCGTCAGTGAGATATAGTGTCCCTGCCCGGCAGCACTTGTCCACGTGTCCGTGGTTAGGTGGACCTTCTCAGAAACAGCGTTGGTCAGGGCACGGATGATGTTCTCCGACACGTGCTGGTGTAAGGATGGGACGGCACATCGGGAAAAATAGTGGCGGCTGGGGACGGAATACCGAGGGGCAGCCACCGCCATGAGATTGCGAAAGGCCTCGTTCTCTACCAGCCTATAGGGCAGCATCTCCAGGCTCAGCAATTTGGAGATGTGGACGTTGAGGGCTTGGGCATGTGGGTGGGTGGAACTGTATTTCCTCTTGCGCTCCAGCGTCTGCTGTAAAGGCAGCTGAACGCTGTGCTGGGACACGTTGGTGGACACTGTGGAGGATCGTGGAGGCGAAGGTGTGGTTTTCCGGCAGGAGGTGCTCGTGCCGGGGTCCTGGGCAGGGGGTTGACTAGCAGAGGCAGCGAGTGACACAGGGGAAGGACCAGTGGTGTGACCCGCAGGAGGTGGTGAACGGCCTTGGTTCCATTGAGTGGGGTGTTTAGCACTCATATGCCTGCGCATGCTGGTGGTGGTTAGGCTAGTAGTGGTGGCACTGACATTGAGCTTGCTGTCTATAAGTGGAGTTTAAAGAACCGGGGTTTAAGACAAGGAGGAAAAAGTAAGGTTGGAGGGATTTTCCTTGTTTGTTGGTAACTTGATCTGAGCTGGTCCTTTTAACTACAGCAAAACTGCATCTTATCACATATATACTGTTTTTCTGTACTGTACTGTATATCCCCATCTAGCAGGTGCTCCATGGACAATGCTACCAAGTCTGTGTCCTGTGCAATGTATGCATGCCTTGAAGAACCATTCATGGGTGAATACATTTGCACTAGATGCAATCACGTTGTATATTTGGAAGCCCAGATCTTGGAATAAATAAGCAGCTTGGCATACTTAGGGGCATTGAACACCTGGAGAGAGGCTTAGACCTCACTGTGCAGGCACTGGCTGGGGTCAGTGAAGAGGAGGAGGGAGGAGAAGGTCAAGAGCAGGACTATCAGGTCAGCAGTTGGGTAAATGTAGTAAGGAGGGGTAGAGGGAAAAGTGCCAGGAAGGCTAGTCCTGAGCTGGAACGCCCTAGTAAATATGCCTGTTTGGCTGATATTAGGGATGAAAGCCCAGGACCAGCGACACTGCAGCAGGCCGTTTCTCCTAGAAACCAGGAGGATGACCGCTGCAGGAAGGATGGGAAAAGGAGAGCAGCAAAGGACAGACAGATGCTGGTGGTAGAGGACTCTATTATTAGGAGGACAGACAGATGCTGGTGGTAGGGGACTCTATTATTAGGCGGACAGACAGGGTTATCTGTCGCCGAGACCGTGAATGCCGAACAGTGTGTTGTCTCCCGGGTGCTCGGGTTCGGCATATCGCGGATCGGATTGACAGATTGCTGGGTGGGGCTGGGGAAGACCCGGCGGTCATGGTACATATTGGCACCAATGACAAAGTCAGGGGGAGATGGAAGGTCCTTAAAAATGATTTTAGGGAACTAGGTGAGAAGCTCAAGTCCAGGACCTCCAAGGTTGTGTTTTCAGAAATACTACCAGTGCCACGAGCGTCACTAGAGAGACAACGGGAGATTAGGGAGTTAAATAAGTGGCTCAGAGTCTGGTGCAGGGAAGGAAGGGTTTGGGTTCATGGAGAACTGGGCCGACTTCTCTGTCGGGTACAGACTCTACTGTAGGGACGGGCTGCACCTTAATGGGGAGGGTGCAACTGCCCTGGGGGAAAAAATGGTTAGACGGCTGGAGGAGCTTTTAAACTAGGATCTGGGGGGAGGGGTGGGGGGTAATACTAATAAGGGGGTAGATAGAGAGTGGGTCATAGGAGGGGACAGTGGGGGTTAGTGGGGGCTGGGGTTAGTGAGGAATGTAGGGAGAAGACTGGGCAAAACAACAACCAAAGTAACCCAAGAAGCCCGGATATTCATTTCATAAGTAATAGTAAATTGACAAACGGGGTAAAAAATATACATAGACCTCTTAAGTGTATGTACACTAATGCCAGAAGCCTGACTAATAAAACTGGTGAACTGGAATTAGTGATGTGTGAGGAGGACTATGACATAGTGGGAGTAACTGAGACATGGCTGGATGATAGCTATGACAGTGGGAATAACTGAGACATGGCTGGATGATAGCTATGACTGGGCAGTTAACGTACAGGGTTACAGTCTGTTTAGAAAGGATCATCAAAACCGGAGAGGGGGAGGGGTCTGCCTTTATGTAAAGTCCTGTCTAAAGCCCACACTGCGGGAAGATATAAGTGAGGGACATGAAGATGTGGAGTCACTGTGGGTAGAAATAAATGGAGCCAAAAACAATAATAAAATACTAATAGGAGTTTATTATAAACCACCCAATATATCAGAGACCACAGAAAATCTACTTCTAAATGAAATAGACGAGGTGGCAAATCATAATGAGGTCGTTATTATGGGGGACTTCAACTATCAGATATAGACTGGGAAACTGAAACCTGTATATCTCATAAAGGAAACAGGTTATTGGAAATAACCAAAGACAATTACCTTTCCCAACTGGTTCAGGACCCGACTAGAGTGACGGTCATACTGGACTTAGTATTAACCAATAGACCTGACAGAACAACAGATGTGCAGGTCGGGGGACACCGGGGAAATAGTGACCATAACATAATAACCTTCCAATTGTCATTCAAAAGAGCGTTTCTTCAGGGAGGACAAAAATACCAAACTTCAAAAAGCTAAATTTAGCCAACTA
>ONZH01012168.1:0-19904 GCA_900303285.1 Rhinella marina | reverse complement strand
ACAGTGGTGACGCGTCGTTGACGGTGCTCTGTAACATAAAAATGTACACAATTGGTTAGATGATGACTCTTTTTAATACTAACACACACTACTTTTAAAATATTATGGGTGTGAGAGGGGGGCCATATCATATTTTTTTCTTCTAAAAAGGTACTTATGGAAATAGATAATGTTATCATCGCAATAACTTTCTTTATATCGTTAACACGGTGCGGTAGGAATACTTTGGATATCGCCCACTGACAGTAGCTTCTGCATGAGCACGTCATTGAGTCTGTGTGTAGGAGGAGGAAGCGCTAACTATGAAGGGGCATATAAGGGTACTTTCTTTCGAACTAGTGCATTTGCATGACACAAACAGGAGAACGGCCAGCACCATTAACAATAATGACTAGAATACCTTCACTTAAGTTGTTTGGGTCGAGAGTTAGAGGGGTTGCCTAGCATGAAACAAAATTACTGCAGCGCACTACGCACGACCACGTTGTCCTTCTATACTTTTTTCATTATTCGCAGTGACTGCTGGTATATATACAATATAGTACACTATTTTTTTTACGTTTTTACTTATCAAATATTTTGTTACTCACCCTGCCGTATCTCTGCGCGGATCTCATTAAGCCGCTCTGGGTATTTGAATTTCAGAACGGACCATTTCCGCTGGATCTGGCCCGGGGTCCGCACCGTGTGGAAACGATGGCGCAAGCCTTGGATCACCTGTTGCATCACCTCGTTCTTATGCTGGTTTGGATGGCGGTGTGTGCCATCGTAATCCTCTCTGTCCATCAGCCGGATCAGGAATTTCAGCTCTTCAGAGCTAAATGATGAGGATCGCCTGGATGCCATTTTCGAATATTGGCTCTGACTCTGAGGAGTGCACACCTGCGTATTACGTAATCACGTAGACAATAATACACTGAGGATTCGTACACTATTTGTACGCTTATGTGTACGTCTTCTAAGAAGTTGCATACATTTTTTAAATGAAAGTTCGTTATTAGTGCGTGAATGTTCGCTAATAGCACATAATAACGTATATTTTGTACGCAAATACAATGAATCTATTAGTCGAATATACGAATGTTCGACGAATGATTTTTTGAATGATTCGCTCATCTCTAGTTGAGCCAATTAGTAAAATAGTTTATGAGGCTGAAAAAAGGCATTTGTCATCCAGTTCAGCCTGATATTCTAGAATCAAATTTTAAGAAATTCACACATCACTATAAATGAAAATACCCTGTGCCTAAACAAATTATGGGAATAATAATTATTCACAAAAAGTTAGGCATGCTTTATCTATTTCAGGCTGGGAATGGGCTAATTTTAGAATTCTTCAGGAGGATCATAGATAGGTAGTACCCAGTGATTGTTTCTTTGTATCCTGTGTTGAAAGACTTCAGAAACATTTACAGTACATACATATGCGTGAAGAATATTAGCAGTTCTCTTTATAAGGCCTCATACACACAAACGTGTGCCGGCCGTGCCCGTGCTGCGGGCCGCAAACTGCGGTCCGCAATGCACGGGCACTGACCGTGAGGCCACCGCATGCGGATCGTGGACCCATTCCCTTGAATGGGGTCCGCGATCCGCATCCGAAGGTCCGCACCGCAAAAAAGTAGTGCTTGCGCTACTTTTTTGCGGTGCGGAGGCACGGCCAGAAACACCACGGAAGCACACCGTAGTGCTTCCGTGGTGTTCCGATCCGTGCCTCCGCTCCGCATCTCCCGGATCACGGACCCATTGAAGTGAATGGGTCCGCGATCCGTGATGCGGGCTGCACACGGCCGGTGCCCGTTTATTGCGGACCCGCCGTATGCGGCCCGCAGCACGGGCACGGCCAGCACACGTTCGTGTGCATGAGGCCTAAGCTTTAGTTTTATAGATTGAAGACTTTGGGTATAACTGAGAAAACTACATAGCAAAAAAAAAGGATAAAGAAATTCTCACATTCGGCATGCCGCAAACAAGCTTTTCCATAATCAGCTTCATGCCCTATATACAGAAATTTTGTAGTCAGTGTTTTTCCCTGCTGGTTACAAACAATAATTTTGCAAGTATGATGTGGCAGAAAGAGATTAGTGTCAAAAGTACAAATACCTGATAAGCTCATTTTTTTTACAACTAACACAGTTGCCAGAAAACTTATTTATGCTAAATAAGTAGAAATAAGAGACAGAGCGAGCGTGTTATTTATGCTCGCCCAATAACAACAACCTGGAGGAGAAGTACCTGATTCAGGATTTATAGCAGGACATATGTTGTATTATACTGTGGTGCCTAATCAGAGTAAGTGACTTCACATTTGCTATTCAGAACATATCCCCAGTGATGCACTACACAGACTGTCTGTCACATTGCAAAGAAAACAAGTGCCGTTTCAGAGCAGTTTGCAAAGTGACATTTACTAAACTGACGAAATGGAAAAATTCTATAGATTTGCTTTAGACATGGCTAGTCAAAATCACTGTTAATATTCCAGCAGCATTAAAGCATCCAGTTGTGATTGTTGATATCTGACCTGCACTATCAATTTAAACACAAATCATTTTTATACAAACTCCATTTCATGTACCATGAAATTGCCCTATAATGCATTCAATCACCGGTATATTAGAATGTCTATGGTAAAGGCCTGTTAGAATAGCCTATGAATTCAATGTTCCTTGGGCTTTAGTTCTAGGCAGTCACAATAAAATATGTAAAATCTCTCCACTTTGATATCCTTTCCTAAATTTCCATCTGATGTAATCCATTTTTTGTATTCATGGATATAATTTAGCTACTCAAACATATCTGATGCAGTACAGGTATGAAGAGGTTTTATAGTTCAGCATGAAACTGTAAGGGTTCTTTCACACACACATACGTCAGTTTGTACACCACTGGGGGACTGGAGTACACTTGAGACAACTATATATTAATATAAATATATTACATACGATGCAGAGACCACACAGTGCTGCACATTTACAGTGAATGGTGCCCACATGATTCAAAATAGTGCTCTGATTGTGTTATACCACTTCCAGAAGTAGTATATTTAACAAGTGCTCTACTGTGATCAAACTGTGCATAAATCAATATTTCAGGAAAAAATATGAAATAAAAAAAAAATATATTGCACTTTCTCCACTTATGAGCCTCTGAGTCTCCCCCACTCCTGCATCCTGAAATGACAATGAACACTTAATTCACTGCTAACATCAATGACAGATCAGGTTACATTTGTGACCTATAGAATTCTATGGAGAAGGGATGGTGAAGAAGGAAGAGTAAGCTGCTTAGCAGAGACAGAGGAACAAACACACAGAGAGGAGATGCTACTGCTACCACTAGTAAGTTTTCTATCATACCCCAGTGCTGAATTTACAGAAACACTGCTCACTACTACTACTGTTCAATATCCTGTATGTTGTTGCTGCTTCTGAGGGACTGTTTAATATCTTTGGTATGTTTGATCCAGCAGGCTGTTCCAGCATAAATGTCGGCTGTTAAATGGACAAAAAAACGCCAGTAGTTGCCAGGAAGAAAGCTGGAATTTATGCCAGAAAGCGGCTGGATCACCAGAAGATTCCATTATAGTCAATGCAGATCTAGCAGTGAACTGTAGAATCTGGCAATGCTAGATCCTGAGAACTCTATCAAGCTGTTCTCTGCTGGGACAGATTACTGGATATTTTCACCGGAGTTGCAAAATTAATAGAAACATAGGTGAGCAGTAGGGATGAGCGAACCGAACCGTAACGAACCAGATTCGTTACGAACTTTGCCAAAAGTTCGGTTCATCACCCGAACTTTGAGAAGTTCGTAACGAATCTGGTTAAAATTACAACGGCGAAGCAAAACTGTACTTTTTTCACAGAATAGACCAGGATACAAGGGATTATTACTCCCATAATCCCTTGTATCCTGGTTTTCTGTGAAAATCAAGATGTGTGACGTCACCCCACAGCCAAAAAAAAGTAAAAAAAAAAAGTTTAAAAAAAGTTATAAAAAAAGTTTTAAAAAACTGAGGCTCCATAGTCCAATCCGTTGATTCACCTTGGCCAAGCGTTCTTCCCAAGACTTGAGGGCTGCGTCTTCCTTCCCGAACCAAACTCCGAGGATCTTGATGAAGTCTGGTTTCACGGTAAAGGGGAAGGGGGCAGAAGAAGCCAGTTGCCAGTCCCCGAAGAGCATGGCTTCCGACTTCCCGCAGTTGACTTTGGCCCCTGAAGCTTGTCCGAACTCCTCGCAGGTCTTGACGAGTGCAGTCACCGAACGCCGGTCAGCGCAGAAGACGGTCACGTCGTCCATGTACAGCGAGCACTTGACCTCGAAGTGTCCTGGTGCTGTGATCCCTCTGATGTCTCCATTCTGCCGGATAGACTCTGCAAACAGTTCTATAACACAAACAAAAAGGAGAGGTGATAGAGGGCAGCCTTGTCTGACCCCGAAGCAAACCGGAAAGGGGTCAGTCTTCCAGCCGTTCACCAACACCGTGCTGCAAATATCAAGGTACATCAGGTTAACAAACGAACAGAACCTCTCACCTTTGGGGCAGCTTCTGCCAGGGAACTCTTGGCAAACCTTGATCTGCCCTTGGAGTCTCTACCACTTTTTAGTGATGAGGAGGAGGAGGAGGAAGTCCACTAAAGTCAGCGGGTGGAACGTACTGAGACTCCAGAGGAGGTGTTGGCTGTAAGCTCCTGTCCCATGACCTAGAGTACACGCTACACATTGCTGCTCTGCTGGGTACCGTCAACCCCGTTTAGCCACAACAAAAAAAGTTAAAAAAAAAGTAAAAAAAAAAAGTTAAAGAAAAGGTATAAAAAAAGTTTAAAAAAAAAATAAAAAGTTAAAAAAAGTTAAAAAGTCCATATTAGGAAAGGCTCTGGCTGTTTCAGTCATCCCTCTGGTTTCATGTCTCTCCTGGCTAGAAGCTTTAGCTGACAAAGTGAGGTCACCATCCTGTAAGGTTTTCTCCGCTGTCACATCCAATTGAGTATCCTTGTGGACTCCCAGCCTTTCAGGGATTTCATGGCGTGTGCGCACCCCAGATGGCGAGTCCCCAGCCGCCACTACATCTCTGGCAAAGCTGTCCCATCACTGCACAGTAATGTTCAGAAAAAGGTTGGCGACTCATTGGGACTCTCGGTGTCCAAGACCGTGCACCTGCTGATGTCTGGTCCTCTAATTATGGGCAAGGGCAGTACATGTCTGTTACTGCCCATTGGGTCAACATCCTCCCAGAAGACCATCAGGAAGTTGGCCCATTCTTGCCACTGTCACCTCCACGGTGCTTTAGGGGGCCAGCAGCGGGAAGCACAAGTTCTGCCTCCACCACCTTGCAACCATCCACCGCTTTGACTGCAGTCCACCCTGCCCCGGTGTCTTACCACCGATGTCAGGCTCGGCGCTATCAGGCTGTCCTTCTGGGTCCAAAAGAATACTGTCCAAAACATACTGGGTGCAATCAAGAGCTGCTGAAGCTGCCTCCTCAACTTGTCTCTTCTCAACAATACTGGCCTGGGTGCAATCAAGTGCTGCCTCCTCCTCCTCCTCAACTTGTCTCTTCTCAACCATACTGGCCTGGGTGCAATCAAGTGCTGACTCCTCCTCCTCCTCCGTCAATTGTCTGTTCTCAACCATACTGGGTCCAATACAGTACTATTACTGCTGCTGGTTCCACTGTCAAATGTCTGTTTTCCACCCTACTGGGTCCAAGGCAATGCTGCCGGCAATGCTGCTCCAGCGGACAACTTCAATGCTGTCAAATGTTGTCGACCTGGCTGAGGTTTCACTATTTTTGCACTTTGATTTTTTCCACTTTTTTCATTGTAATAGCAACTGCAACTAAACAAAACTATACCCTATCAGACTCCCACTATTGTATCTGCAATTAATCAGCCGTTATAGCAAGGTTCGTTTTAGGTTCGGTTCATACGAATCCGAATTTCACGAAAGTTCGCCGAATCGAACCGAACCGAACTTTTCAAAAGTTCGCTCATCCCTAGTGAGCAGGATATCATCTGTGTGTGCTGTGTTTGAGAGGTACCATCACAACTAGTCCCTGCCCACTAACTCATGAAAAATTCAAAATGGAGCCTACAGAGGGAAAACATTGTAGAATTCAAGTCAACTAATGGTTAGCCACAGTATTGTTCCTCACGTACAGATACATGACAGCTTATTCTGAATAGCCACTGGAAATAACAGGCACACTTTAAATACTCTCTTTGCACTTAAAGTGCTTGCATGCTTGCTGTTCTGTATTTTCTGTTAGAGATCACAACAAAATTCACAATTCATAAATAATAGATATATAAGTGGACCACACAAATCAGCAACAAAGCGTATGTGTTAACTGCATTGATATTGCCCCTATAGCCAAGGGGCAGAGGATATGCGATAAGAAACTGTTATCGGCTCTCAAGACACCTACAAATTATTCTGTCACAAAGTAATGAAGTTTAATCATTTGTATAAATAACAATAAAACCTAATAAATACATAATGAAATGGACATAAAATAAAATAAACACCATATAGACTGTAGGCAGCCTATCACCATTTGGCATGCATAACAAAAATTGTTGCCTTTAGCTTGTGTCTCCTAGATATTATAGATAAGTGACCATAATTACTAGACCAAAACTGAATTATGATGTCTAGACAGCACAACGATAAATTACCAGCCCTTGGTATTCCAGTAAATAAAATCTATAAAAAAGTATAATTCATAGGCCACTTGTCTATTATATCTATATACAAGCTAAAGGCAATGAAAAATACTATATTTATGTGTGGTGCATCTCAAATGGTGATAGGCTGCCTACAGTCTATAGTCTGTATGGTGTTTAATTCCGTTTATATCCATTTTATTATTTATGTACTGTATTTTACTATTGTTTTTATTTATAGAACTTCTCAAACCTTATTACTCTCCCAACAATCTAATTTGCATAAATAAAATAAAACTAAAAAATAGGAGATAATAATCTCTTTTACATCCACATGGTGACCTAATGCTTGTTAAATGGCTTTTAGGAAGCATACAGTGTATGCCAAAAATGAGTCAACTATCCAGGATCATTCCATGCTTCACTGGGCACTGCTGAGCACAAGGTTGTTTCTTTGATTGCTGGGACCTGACCACCATACTGAATTTGTTTTGTTGGCTGTGTGTATTAAACTCTGCCTTGCTGACCTTCATGCATGGTGTTTGAGTCATTATTCCTTTTTAATAGCAGGACATTGCAGTGAATATAGTTATAAATAGGACTGGGTGTATAGCAATAGTGCATCATTAGTAAATGATAGCACCAAACCAGATATACTAGCAATAAACAGCATGTGTTGAAATTTCATAGTTGTATTTTACAGACTAAAATTAAATAAAAATGAAATAAAGAAACTAATGTGGAATTCTCATTTTAACCTCATAATATTCTATCAGTCAATTTATGCTGCAGTGAAAGGGGCTTTCAAATGTTGGAAGATTACATTAATTTTCAGAGCTAGCCAACAGATGTGTGACTCCTAAGACGACAAAGGGCAACAGACTCGTTATCATGGGAGAATCTCTCAGTTTTCTTACCCCAGAACTGTGTTATTGAATTGATATCAGTAAGGATTGGAAGCCTAGCCATACATTGGTGATGCTTTTCATGATTCTCTATGGTTGCATCTATTCAATATTTATCTAAAGTGGGGCATTAAGTTGTTGGGTCTTTAAAAGATACAAGTCTTTCTAAGAAAGAGCCCTATTCCTACCACTGGTCCTGTTTCATTAAACCAAAGAGTTATGGATAATAGAAGCTTGTGAGTAGAGTTAGAAGAAAAAGGAATAAAATATTTTTGCTTAACCACTTCTGTGGTGACCTGGTGCAGACATCAGATATTGTTACAATGTCTATATAGTTTCTACTACTTCTGAATAAATAATAATTTTAGAGTGAACAAACATTTGTTGCTATTAATTTCTATATGAGTGGTGAACAACTCAAAATTCCTCACATATGGCCCTTGACCGCATAAAAGGACTTTTCTGCAGATGTATTTGTGGCTGGCTTTCATTAATATATTTTGTAAAGGTAGATCTCCAGAATGAATGGAGCTTTATGGAAAGAGTCAAGCAAAAATAGCTTGACTGTTTCCATAACTAAAATAGAAATGAGTAAGTCATAGACATGTGCGGTCACCTCTCTTTTCATCCTCCTCCTCCGTAATACAAGTATAATTTATTTAAAAATTCCCTTTTCTAATTTCCAGAACTTTGAGCAGTTACTTCATGTCTTAATGTTATAATCACTAAAGTAGATGGTTCACTATCACTAGCTGCCATTTAGTTTACTGTGAGCTATTAATACTTGTCGGCAAATTATTCAATGTCTTCTGAAAGAAGGAATATTTGCAAGATGCTACCTGAGCAGTTTAAGCAACACACAGCAATGAGATCTTCAGTCACAGATATAGATTCAGTCAACTCAGAAGTCGTACTAGAGAAACCTGTTGTTGTTGAGTTCTACATGTGCTTTCTTATACAGTATCTAGGTACCTAGAAAAAACAGTGAAACATGTCAGGTACGGTATTACATAGTTACAAAGTAAAACAGGTTGAACAAAGACACAAGACCATCAGATCACAAATTTGATATTGTTAGGTTCATTCTATGAATGCCATTTGTGGATAGATAAGCACCTAGGTATTTTTTTTAATTCTGACATAGTATCTGCCATTACTACCTATTGGGATACAATGTTCCATAGTTCGACCACTCTATTTGAAAAGAACCCTGTTACGGATTAGCGAGTGTGGACCCACTGTACCAACTAACTGGCTTTAGGCTAAACCCTAAGGGCATTGGTCCAACTCTCCCCTGGTATTCACATGTAAAGAGGTCTAGCCTTAGCTGCAGGGAAGCAACTTGACTGCTAGCTACTGGGATAGTCCCAGTGTAGTTGTCAGCTGACCCACAGATGTCAGGGACTCTGGTGCAAGCACCAAAATCTCTGGGTACAGAAAGTGCACCAGAAATGCAGGAAAAGCATAGATATCGTTTGTCACTAAGGCTTGAATGCAGGTTTCTAAGATCCAGACAGCACACGTAAAGCATATATGGTGGGAAGCACTCGATAGGCAGACAGTCTGATTTGGTCACATGCGTACTGGCCCCTTAAGAGGCCAGAAGTGAGCAGGTGCACCCTAAGGAGACAGACAGAGGTTGGAACACAAGGTAGAAGCATGGAGGCAACAGCCTGGTTAGTAGCACAGCTATCATGCCCACACAAGAGGGCAGGGCAGCGGCTGACATAGGTGACCTAACAAACCTTTTCCTGTATTAATGTCTAAATAGCCTTTCCTCCACAAAAAAAAAGAATATCCTTGAGAACTTTTAAAGTTTTTGCAACTAATAAATCATGTGCCAGTATTGGCTTCATAGTGATAACAATACAATAGGCATATACAGAATAGCATGGTTCATTCTTAGATATCATAGCTGCCAGTGCCACTGAGTGACTCAGAGATGCCATCACAGAGCCATGTGTTGACTTAGCATCTGAACGTCACAATTAATCCCATGCATGGCTGATCGAGACACATTGGATGCTACGGAATGTCTAGTGTACATCTGAGCAGAACATATCAGGAATGCTCTGCTGTACAAATCTATATCTTCGAAACATATACCAATGTGGCAAATAATAAAGAAAACTGCTATCAGCCACTAAAGTATATAGTATAGTAGTCTTGCAAAATATTTATAATCTGAGTAAATACTAGAAGCTGTCACATTATATTACCTACTGTATATCCCATATGCATACCATAGCAAGCCATAGTTTGCAAGTGTTTGTCAAATCATATTTTATTAACGTGACCAGTCTTGTTCTTGGCTATCATATAAATAATGTATTGATATTGTGTTTTTCACACTACTATTTTAAAAAACAAAGTTACAGCAACATCGTTTTCCCTTGTTTTTCACGTTGTCTTTAAGTAACAGTAAAAATAAAATAAATCAATATTCATTATTTATTAGCTTAACTATAATAGATAATGTCTAATAATATCAGATATACTATGTAAACTAATGTAAAAAACACACAGATTTTTTTTAAAATGTTAACCGCTCACATCAGTGGCATGTGGTGCTCCGCAGTTTCCATGTCACTTATTCGCAATGGAGTTATTTGTACACTCAATACACTTTGACCACAATGGCAAACAGAACAAAAACTAAGCAGTTTCAGAAATACTGCCACCCTATGCCGAGAGCCAATAATCAACCCATTTTGCAATTCTGAAAAATCACCTTTTAGCCATGACAGCAATGAGGGAAACGTGTGTAGACAGCCTATTGCACAGCTTATATACCCACCAAGCCAGCTCATGACACATAAATTCCTTCATGAGCTACGTGCTGCTGATGCTGGGTTCCTTTGGCGATAAGTACAGCCCCTCTGGCTGTTTTTTTTAATCTTTTTTTACTGTATATATTTAAACCTGTTTTTTGGGGCCAAAAGAAGAGGGATCAGGACGTAAAGGTATATATGCAAATAACATTATGAGATCTACATTGCAATATAAGGAGTTAAAAACGGGCTGCGGTGATGACAGACCCCCTTTAAAATAGCTTCTTTAAGATTGAGGCCATTAATCACAGGAAAATTGCATTTACTGAAAGCTTGAAGCTGGCACAAAAACATTTTACAACTCAACATTTTTTTCCATATGATAATAATAATCAGATGCCCTCCATGTCCTTTTATTTGCATGCAAATGTGCTACCTTCTCATATGCATTTCAATGACAGATAAAATGGACGATCATATCATTAACATAAGCACTTCATTGCATATCTACAATATTTTACATAGGAAGGAAATTAGTTATAGTTGTTCTTTGTTCTACTCAAATCAATGGCTTCAGCTCTACCCCCTCTAACATCTTAATACTTACTGACATCCACAATTAAAGCAACCTGGCAATCAATTAATCATAAATCCTATTAATATCTTATTCATGAATTAATCTCAATTATTTCATTTTGTAAATATCTATTAAAACCTTGCAATATTAAATATTACAACACAATGCTGGTTGACATATTAGGTATACTATTGTTTCACTGTTTCATTATTTCAGAACAGATGTTTTTCCTTTGTGAAATTTCTTGGCAGTTCCTTAGAGTTAAAGGGGTTCTCTGGGATTTACACATTAAAGACCTAGAATAGTTTATCAATATAGGACAGAAAATATAGCAAGTGCTTTGGCCTCTTCCGAGGACATATGATGTCACATCCATCATCCACATGCCCTAGGCTCAGGAAGTTTAGCTGCAATACCAAGCGTACCTGTTATATAATGTATGGTGCTGTTCTTGGTAAGCTGCAAGGAGGTTGCGGTGCTCACTGGTGCGTTTTGGCCTCGTCAAACAGCTGACTGGCAGGGGACCTGAGGGCAGGTCATCAATATGTAAATCCTTGAGAATCCCTTTCATTTTGCTGTAGTCTCCAAATTATAAGCTTCACTGGAAATAAAAGTCCATCGAATAAGGATCAGAAGTTTCCATTACTAGCACCTACTATACTTGCAGTTGTTCAAACAGCTGCTCAACTGCAAGGTAAATATATATCCTGGTGTGGCAAGGAATTAAGGAAAATGTGCCTAATATGCCATCATTTTTTGTTAGCGCATTGAGTCAAAGCCACCAGTGAATTTACCAAATACGCCCCTTCTCTGCTGTGAACCACCAGGGAATGTAATATAAACCACATCACTACCATTGGCACATAAGTAATGTAAAATTTACCTGATCACTGCCCTGAAGTGGACACTAACTTTTCACATAACCTGCACTAATGTCACAATACAGTATATGTGATACATAGCAACTTTGCAATGTATTTGCTTCACAAATTTGTGTTTCCCTCCTTGAAAAGTACCGTATATGTAAACTTTCTCCATCTAGGGGTCTCCCTTCGACTAAATCTGCTGTCCACCCCCTTGTTATCATGATTTTTCCATCTAAAGGAACTCAGATGCAAAGAGACAGATTACAGAAAGTGGAGGTGTGCCTATGTCATGTTCAAGTGTCACTAGAGCACCTGAACATTTCACAAGCGAGTAATCTCCAGTGTTTGCAGAAAATACAAACAAAGAAAGTCAAAATTAATACTTTATTAAACAAGTACTAACCAAAAACAACCAAAATAATCCTAGACAAACAGGTAGGAAACATTGGCAGATATAGAACCACTGGGCCAAGTGACCGGGCCAAACCCTAAGGGTGTTATTCCGGTACTCCCCTGGTTTTCACTCTTTAACTCCTATACAGGAATCTGGTCTTCACCGCAGGGGAGTGACCTGACTGCTACCTCCTGGGATGGACCCGTACACTTGGTAGAGAATTGCAAGGAAACAGACACTGGTGCTTAACATCAACAGTCCAGGCAAGTAACAAAACCAGAAACAAAAGCAAACAAACAGGAACCCAAACCAACATGTAACATACTGTAGGACACTGATCAGACACAGACCAAGTAACAGGAACATAGACAAGCCACATCATCAGGAATCCATGTGGAACTGGATACAAGGAGCATGGTGCTCACTGACAGATAGGGCAAATTTAGAGACATACAGACACAGCCAGGACCCCAAGAGAAAATGGATACAGGGGGCATGGCATACACAGGAAGACCAGTATGTGCAGAAAACATAGAAACATGTCTGGACCCCATGCAGAACTATGTGCATAGTGGTCATAGAGGACCATACAAAACATGAAGAGATAGTAACATACCAGGACCCTATGTGGAACTGGGTGCATGGTGATCACAGACAAGACATGGTAACATGCCTGGACCCCATGTGGAACTGGATGCATGGTGACCACAGAGGGATAAACAAACATGAAGACATAACAACATGCCTGGACTCCATGCAGAACTGGTGGAATGGTGATCACATAATGACATACAAGATATTGAGACAAAGTAACACAGTAGCCAATATTTAAGGACTCTATATTGACAGGGAGTATCCCACAGGATTGGTGCATAGCAAATGCGGTAAGTTCTAGACTCGACTGTGGCAAAATAATGGATGTCGTATATCTTGACTTATCCAAAGCATTTGACAACTGTAGCACATAAAAGGTTAGTATATAAAATGAGAAGGCTTGGGCTGGGGGAAAATGTCTGTATATGGGTAAGTAACTGGCTTAGTGATAGAAAACAGAAGGTGGTTATTAACAATACACACTCAGATTGGGTCACTGTTACTAGTGGGGTACCACAGGGGTCAGTATTGGGCCCTATTCTCTTCAGTATATTTATTAATGATCTTGTAGAAGGCTTACACAGTAAAATATAAATTTTTGTAGCTGACACTAAACTGTGTAAAGTAATTAACACAGAAGAGGACAGTACACTGCTACAGATGGATCTGGATAGATAGACTGGAGGCTTGGGCAGAAAAGTGGCAGATGAGATTTAACACTGACAAATCTAAGGTTATGCACATGGGAAGGAAAAATACAAGTCACCAGTACATATAAAATGGTAAAACACTGGGTAACACTAACATGGAATAACTAACTTAGGAATTTTAGTGAACAGCAAACTAAGCTGTGTCAGACAGCTGCTGCCAAAGCCAATAAGATAATGGGTTGCATGAAAAGGGGCATAGATGCCCATAATGAGAACATAGTCCTGCCACTTTACAAATCACTAGTCAGACCACACATGGAGTACTGTGTACAGTTCTGGGCTCCTGTGGACAAGGCAGACATAACAGAGCTGGAGGGGGTTCTAAAGCAACTAAAGTAACTAATGTAACTAAAGCAACTAAACTAAAGTAACTAAAGTAACTAAGTAACTAAAGTAACTAAAGCAACTAAAGCAACTAAAGTAATTCCTGGAATGAGTGGACTTACAGGATAACAGGTTGAACTGCATGGACAGATTTCTATTTTCAGCCTTATAAACTATGTTACTATGTAAACTCCCAGACAGACTAAGACATGGGGACTTTGATGAAATATCAGGCTGACCACACAAGTCAGGGTAGAATCACAAACACACTGGTCAATAGAATGATCCCTGCACACAACATTCCTGGAGAAAGAGTGATTACAGGCATCAAGCTCACAGGTCTCAGCAGCAGGGTGATTACAACGTCTGACCACTTGATATTCAGACACATAGACCAGGGAAGCAATAACTCTATGGCAGTTGGGGCGAACCTATGGCACGGGTGCAAAAAGTCTATGGTGTACCAATATGCCTTAGACTTCTCCTGCCATTTATCAGCACAGGGCGCATTATGAACATCACAGGTAGCACATTATATGTAGGCAGCTAAATGATAAAGTACATGAAAGATATACTGTATTAGTATTCAGGTTAAATTGGCCATGTTGGCGCTTTGCAATAAATAAAGACTGCAGCCAACACGCTCTTCCCTAGAAACCAGCATACACGGTTGACAACCCCAGCTGGTACACAAGATTGCAGGCAGCTTGCCTACACGGTAACACAGTGTCACAGTGAATTGCACTGCAGCACAGACACAGGGAGTACACACATTCACAGAACACAGTCCATACACTAGAAGGCCGCAGCCTGCACACAGCACCCGAGCAACCAGCACACATGAGAAACAGCCCGCAGCCCAGGGGCGTAGCTATAGGGGAAGCAGGGGAAGCAGCTGCTTTGGGGCCCAGACCCACAAGGGGCCCCCTCAGGAGGGAGACTAAAAGATTTTATTGTCAGGGCCCCCTCAACAGTATTATACAATGACATTATATACAGTGACACTATAGGAAACGGATGGAGCGGCTGTCAGGCCTTGTCTGGGAGAGCTCAATCTTGACTAGCCACAATAGTGAGGGTTGCATGTGAGTTGGGGGTTAGAAGAAGTTTCTGGGGGGGCTCCGTTCAAAAATTTGCTGTGGGGCCCAGTTAGTTGTAGTTACGCCACTGCCGCAGCCTGTATGCAAGATCAGCCAGCCTGCACAGCAAAAAATGTCACAGGGAACTAAGCCTAAGCCTTCTACCGTTCTAGAAAAAAATAAAATGACATTTACAAAATGATAAAGTATACACACATAAAGTAGACACATGGGGGAATGTTGATTGATAAATATTTTATAAGGTAAATTCAAATTTAGAAAATGGTAATTTTTTCTAAATTTTCTGTATATTTAGATTTTTTAATAAATAAAGTAAAAAAAAAATATTGACTCCAAATTTACTGTCTACAGAAAACCTCAGAATCTGCTAGATTAGTAATGCCATTCCAAAGGTATTACCACATGAAGTGACACATGTCAGATTTAGAAAAATAGGCCTGGGGTATAAGGGGTTAATTAAAAATAAATAAATAAAATATAAATAAGTTAAAACAAATGGTAATGGTAAAAAAAGGATAATGATAAAAAAATCATTTTTTTCATCAATTCAGTGGACAAAAAAGGTAACAAAAGTGATGTAAAAAAATCACACACATTCCAAAGTGGTATCAATAAAAATTACAAACTACAACTACTAAAAGAAATTAACCCTTATACAGCTTAGTAGATGTAACTATAAAAAAGTTATGGGGGTCAGAATATAGCAATGAAAAGAAAATATGGTATTGTTGTAATTGTACTGACCATTAGAATGAAGGTAATAGGTCAGTTTTACTACATAGAGAACACCGTAAAAATAGCTAGTGAAACTATGGCAGCATTGCATTTTTTTTACAATTCCACCCCATTCAGAATTCCACTACATTGTATGCAAAATTAAATGGTGCCATTAGAAAGTAAGCCCTCATAGGATATGTGACTGGAAAAATAAAAAAGTTATGGCTCCAGAAAGGCTGTGAGTAAAAAATGAAAATGCAAAAACAAAAACATTTCTGGGACTCAAGGGGCTACAATATTCTTAGCACATATTGTTATTCCACTGTTGTTATTTAGTCACATTCCTGAACATGTGATATGATTATTACACATTTCACTCTGGTATCTTTGAACATTTGGCAAGCAAAAATAAATGAACATTCTTATTTTTTCTAATGAATGAACTAACAGGGACCTACAGTACAGCAGTTCTCATTCTAATGGGTGATGGTTAATAATGTAATTCTTCCAGTACTCTGAAATTATGGTTTATGGTATATTAAAAGTTAACTCTGTTAATTTTGAGAAATTATGTTCTTTAGCACGATTTGTCTTTTACTATTTTAATCAAAGTAATTATAATAAATTAATAACCCTATATATATGCATTGTCCAAATGTAATATGAGCGAGTGACTTTCCATGTGTATTATGATAGACACTATCTTTTTATGTTGTATTGTATCATAAAAGCATTTATTTTTTTACATTCTAGGCACTTTGCCCTTCAGCTGTCATTTGGCTTGCTTCCACAGCAGCGCAGTTTGACACTGACAGCAACAATGTCCTGCATTTCATCTGATTCCATCCTTGACAACTTTAAGAAATAACCTTTCACAAGCATGCCATCTGCTGCTTTGCTTATAGCCTTTGCTTATAGGCTACTAATTCTCCAGAGCTGGCAACTTACAAATGCTCAACTGACAGAGACGAAGAAACTAGCAAGCATTTTAACTGATTATTCTGGGCAAAAATATAAATTTCAGTCTTTTCTGCTTAATAATGATAAAGTACAGAAAGTGATAAGTATATCACTTTCCAGTTACAAAAGTAATCACCATTTAGGATTGCCTTTTATCATTTAATTAGGCAGATAATATGACTGAGATTCATGTGGGTGTGCGTGACTTGGCAAAATAAATTGCCAATACTGTAGATTTAGCTTTAGTCACAGACCCCACATCTTGATGGGATTCAGGCAAAAAATCTGGTCATTGCTGTTAAAAAATGGGAGTCGGATGTCTGGGAACGGAAAAAAGGGTCAATGTTTAGATTGCTGAGCAGGCATTTTACTAAATTTCCAAATGATATTAGAAATAGCAGATGACAATGAACAGAGTTACATATCTTGAAAACTGTCACAAAATGTTGAAATGGTAAGCACATTTTATGGTTACATTTGCTAATTTGTATTCATAATAAAGAGAGTAACATCCTTAAGGGGAGTCTTTCACCTACTTTGAGCTTTTTAGATTGCTCATATCACGATTTAGCACAGTTAGCCAACATAAAAATAATACCTGTATTGTGTCTTTCACATGTCCACAGACGAAAATAACCCACTTTATAATGATATGCAAATTAGGGCCTGTAAGTGCCCAGGCTTCTCTCTGATACACCCAGATAACCGATCCCCTTGGATTCCTTTGGCTCACCCTCCTCTCCTTATTCATCCTCCTCCTCTGGCTTAGATCTCATGTGAGCACTGGTCACTAGGGATGAGCGAACTTTTGAAAAGTTTGCTTCGCTTCGGCGAACTTTCTTGAATTTCGGATTCGTAAGAACCGAACCTAAAACGAACCTTGCTATAACGGCTGAATAATTGCTTCTACAATAATGGGAGTCAGATAGGGTATAGTTTCGTTTACTTGCAGTTGCTATTACAATGAAAAAAGTGGAAAAAATCCAAGTGACTTCAACAATGGCGACGCAAAATATACGCATATTTGAGAATTTACACTAATGCGTACGCTAATGCGAACATTCCCGTACAAATAACAAACATACAGTGTAACGTTGTCAAAGGTACGCTACTTAACTGAATATGTACGCATTAGCGTACTCATACACTGCGTCTGCGAACATTCCTACTCAAGTAACGAACATACAGTGTAGCGTTGTCAAAGGTACGCTACTTAACTGAATATGTACGCATTAGCATCACGAACAGGATGAGTCTGAAGTGCCTGTACCGTTAAGCCCACAGCTCAACCATCCCTAAAACAGACTTTAAACTAATAGCCTTTTATCTACAAGGCCAAAGAATTAGTCAGAAAACCTGACAGATGTCTACTGAAAAATGACTTTGACACAGTTGCTGCGGTGCAGACGGCGCAAAACGCTGCGCGCCGGCACCAGAAGAGTTAACAACGCCATTTTCTCACTAGTGGCGCAGCTTCTTCATGCTGAAGCAAAGAAACCGTCCCCTCAAGAGCGGGAAAACCATGGCATGGCCCCCTGTAGCGCGGGAAAATCCAATCCAGCCCGCCAGGAACTTGCTGGGGGGAGCATTGAGAGCGAAGACTCCACCCCCTTAGCTCCTCCTTCATCTCCGGTGTATGCGAAGAAAGAGAGAGACAACAACATGGCGTCCCGTCAGCGCGGCCCTAGTTGGGGGGATATGGTCTGGGGCACGACCCATATGAGCCTACACCTAGACCAGCGGAGGTTCGCCTGGACCAAGTTATCCCCAAGGCATAGCTGGTGCCGAACCCCGAAGTGCCTCATCTACCGGTGATAGCAGCTGGAGATCCTGCAAGCGACACACACGTGCACGTGGTCCCGAAGATGGACGCAACCAGCGGTGCACTCAGGAAGCCACCATACGTCCGGGCCAAAGTCCCAGTCGAGACGGCCAGGCCTGCGGAGGAAGTCCACAACCGAGTGGCCGGAGTCCCCACCTCGCCTAAGCAACGACATAACGACCTCCGACAGAACCCCATCGTTCCTTCTGCGGTAACTAAAAATGTTACTACCCTGTGGGACTATAAAAGGGTTGTAGAAGAGTGGGTGGTCGAGGTGCTGGAACATCCCCGACGTGGTGACCCGACTCTCGAATGGCGCACCGGGTCTGTGCTTTGGTTTAGCGTGGACCGCGGCGTGGGGTTCATCACAGACGAGGAGTCCGCTGAGGAGCTCTACGTTAATCGCCGCTCCATGAAGAGGCCGTACCTCCCTCCAGCACGACACAACCTCCATGCGGGCGACTTCGTAGAATTCACGCCTATGAAGAGCCTACAAGGCCCCTTTGCCACCGGGGTGAAGGTCATCACCAGACCACTGAGGCCGGAGGCACCTCAAGAGGAATGGGAAGATCACTCCGCGACCGCCACTCTTACTCACCGTCCACGAGAGGATGAAGCGGGAGTCAGCCAGGAGCAAGACCTCTTCTCGGCGAGCCGGAGCAACTCATTCCTGAACTTCCTCCACCGCCAGCGTTCCAGGTGGGTCAGATTACAGGCAGCAAATTTATTTTCAACCCCCTGACCACCTACCACCTGATGCAGGAGGCACCAGCAGCCCAATCTGTTGCCCGGGGTAGGCCTCTGGCCAAGCCTCTACAACCCGAGGTCGCCAGTGGGCCTGGCAGGAGCATCTGGGCCTTACAGGGTCCGTTTCAAAATGGCTACCACAGTCACCAGTGTGACCACTGGGACCCTGCCCCGACCAGTGCCACATCTATCTTTAAGAGGACGCTGGGGAATGGCCGCTGCCTACCGTGAGGCCTATCAGAGGCAGGAGCGCCCTCTTATGTCGTTCAGCTCCAGCAGCGACGAGGAGGATGTGCCGGCTTTCCACTAAGGGTAGCCCACACTCAAGTACTGGCAAAGAACTACAGGACTAATGGGAGCCACCCCGTGGACTGAGCCCTGACTGGTGAGAACCTGTTGGCTATGTTTTAATTTGTTCTGTTGCCCGTGTTTTAAGTCTCCACCATGATGGACACGTGTGGCTGGACTCCCCCCATCTGCAATAATCCAAGTTGCGCCATGTTTGCGCACCACATCCTTTTTACCCCCTTTTCAGGTTGTTGGAAAATCACTTTTAAAAGGGTTTGTCAAGAAACCTTTTCAGCTATTTATAACCTATTTTATTACCCATGTGGATTACAAATTTCAATTGAATTTGGGACTTTGTTCCAGTCTCAAGCCAAAGAAGAAGAAAAGATGGACTTGAATGTAACCACAGATATCCTATATTATGCCTTTAATATATTTGCACTTAAATGTTTGCACTAATA